>PVJD01002588.1:0-197494 GCA_004026545.1 Mormoops blainvillei | reverse complement strand
TCATTATGGTATTAAATGGAATCTAAAACCCAAAATAAATGAACAAACAAAACAAACTCATAGATGCAGAGAGAAACTGTTGATTGCCAAATTGGAGGGGTTGAGGGTGGACAAGTAAGGTGAAGGAGATTAAGAAATGCAAAGTTCCAATTATAAAATAGTCATACTGATGTAAAAGTACAGGATAGGGAATGTACTCAATAACACTGTGATAACTCTGTAAGGTGCCAGACAGGTTCACCAACTAAAAATAATATAATATTATATGTTAACTATAATTTAAAAATACATTTTTTTTAAATATCCATGTGAAAA
Source organism: Mormoops blainvillei (assembly GCA_004026545.1). Lineage (NCBI taxonomy): Eukaryota > Metazoa > Chordata > Mammalia > Chiroptera > Mormoopidae > Mormoops > Mormoops blainvillei. Next base: position 197,179 of record PVJD01002588.1, on the reverse strand, counting down.
AGACCCAGAGCAAACTCTACTCTCCAGTGGGTCTGTAAACTCCAGAACACAGCTGCCTTAGGATTTCATTAGGGAGAAGGAAGAACTACTTATTTTCCAGGAAGTACTGAGGAGTGTGTCCTCAGCCAAACCTACTCTCGATTCAGTAATAAATAATAATAATAATAATAATAATAATAGGGGGCAAATTTAATTTAATGTGGAGCCAGCAATACGTTTATCCTAATGCAAATTATAATTAGGAACACTGGATTAGGAGCTCGTGAATGAAGAAACTGCCTCCAACGTCCCCCCTTAAAGAGCCAGAAGACCCTAATCTCTCATCTCGCTGTGCAGTTGTCTTTTCCACTCCCCTTGCTTCCGTCCCAGCTATGTGACATGCTACCAGGCTGTGACCTCATAGCTACCTCTGCTCCAAAGGAGAAGCTGAGTTCCCAGAACTGAAGCCACAGCTGCAGTCCAGACTGTGAGGCTGCAGGCACGCTTACCATTCCATTCCTCAGAGGGTATTTTGAGTCAGAAATTGAGGGGTTTAATTAAACTCAAGACCAAGCTGCATGCAAAACAAAGTTGATGAATTAGCATTTCTGCCCCACAGTTCCTCAGGTCAATATGTCCAAGAACAAACTCCCAGTTGTTTCTCACTCCTCCTTGCTCCCTTTCCTCCTCCCACTTTTCTATTACTAGTGTATAGAAGTTAAAAACAAACTGAGAAATATTGTTATTTTTACAAAGGAAACAGCAAAACAACTGAACCTAAAAGCAAAAGTAATTGACATAATTTGTTTTGTAGGGACCACACATTTGGAAACTGCGGAATAAAAAAAGGCTTAGACCTGACAGTTATTTTTACAGTTAATTACAATACTTGAGAAGGAATTAATTTCATCTAAAGACCACTTCATAGATCTTTGGAACACTAAATACGGTTAATACAATAAGGAATGTTTTCATATGTAATTGTATGTTGAGGATCATTTTTTCCTCTCTGTTTTTCCACTGTCCCAACGGAGAAATGTCTGAGGTGGGGAGGAGGGAGGTGCAGGAAGCGCCTCCAGCCGGCGCTTCTCTGAGGAGGAGGCCAGACTTGGCTCTCCGGCCGCGTAAAAGACTTCGGACTCTTCAACAGGAGACGTAAGATGCACGCCTCCTTCTCGCATGTGGAGCTCTTTGTGCAGCCCTGGATAGATAACCCAAGAAGGAGCAGCACATCCCAGGGACAAGGTGTGGCCGCTGTCGCCTTACGGCACCTGGGATCCAAACAGACGCTGAGCTTCCCAGAGCATCTAGTCCCGCGGGTCACACCTCCTCGGGCCCCCACCGCCTGCATGCCGCCTCCTGGGCTGCACGTGCCACGCCTGCACCTCCGGTGTGGGATATGTGTTGGGGAACGCGTTATTGTTGTTGCTGTTAGTTAACGAACATGTGCACAGAAGATCAAGTCTGGGAGCAAACTTACGTGTCTCTGACGCTGCAAACAGGGACAAGGCTCAGCTGTCCTAGCTCTCCCCTCGTGTGCGTCTCCTGGGTCTGATTTTTCCGAGTTCCAGCCGCTGCCTTTATAAACTGAAAATCCGAGCCGGATATTGCAGGCAAGCAGCTATGAGTCATGTTGAGAAGAACAGAACCGAAATCGAAAGAATTTATCCTTTCCTGTGAGGTTAACTGTTTCATCCCCTCTCTCCTTCCACCTGAAGGCACGAAAGGGCCAGGGAGGGGGGAAAGTCACGTTTCTCCCACATCCAACTTCGGAATCCCAGGCTGGTCCCTCTTCCTTACCTGGTTGATGTTCCTGAGCCCCACAAAGAACGCAGATTAGCAGGGCAGAAAGCGAGCCCCTAACAGCAGGCTGACAGAGGTCAAGGGACTGTCTGTCATGAGTGTTGTTTGCAGAGCAATGAGGGTTTTGTTGTCGTTGTTTAACTTTATGCTTAGACTCCCTTTTCATTTCTGGCTTTTAAAAAAATTCTTGTTATTAATTCATTCTTTTTCATTAACGATAATTGTGAGCATAAAACTCCTATTTTTCTAGTCAAGAGATAGCCACTACTATTTTGTAGTGTATTCTTCCACTTACTTTTTTTGTGTGTGGTGGTTCTATAGAGTATAATAGTGGTTCTGAGTTTATATTTTGAGTGTTTGATTTAAATAAAATAATATAAAAATGCAAACTCAAAAGTGAATATTCAACATGAGCAAAGAAATAACCATCAACAAATTTTTAAAAGTTGACAAGTGCCATAAATATTGTCTCTTGTTTTCTGGTTTTGTCTTCTGGTGAGTTTCATTCCCATATATTTGAAGTTTAGTAGGAATAATAATTCAGAAACAAAATATATGTAATTCTAAGGGATTCTGCCACATTAAACTACTGAACGAAATTATTTAACCAAATTAGATTTTTGTAACACCTGTTGCTTCTAGATGGATATAGGTAAGAATTATGTTATTGGAACAGTTTAGGGTTAGTTCATTGCCTGCCTATTTTTCTCTGCCTAGAATATTCTGAGTTGGTTTCAAAGACCTTAAAGTGTTATTTCCATTTTGTTTGGTTGAAATTGCCTCTTTAACAACATGGTAAAAATAAAGTAGCAACAGCTAGATGTTAGAATCATTCTTATAGCATTATCAAAAATAGATTACTAAAATGAAAAACTGGTTCCTAAGGCTATTAAATACATTAAAAATTGAAAAATTGAGAGCCACTTATTTCCTTTAATATGTGATATAATACTACCAACCATATTCTTAAGGGAATATTTGTCTTTTAATATGATTGTATATCTTGGACTTCTTATTTTCAGAGTTCTAACATATTTTTATTGTCTCTTATTAGTCGGTCACTCTTTATAACTTACCTTTATTTGGTACTTTTAATTTGGGCAATAGTATTGTTTTCCTGCAAAACTAGTGGTACATTTCACTGGTATATGTAATATAATTGTGAGGAGCATTGCCTTTGCATATTTAAAGATGAATGAAGTAAGGTTCTCACCTTTGGATAATCTATACCTTGAAGGAAGCAAATGTAAAATAAAGCCAAAAGTTATGGGTGTTAAAAATGATATTTCAAAAAAAGTGCTTGTCTCAACAAAAGCAACAGTTAGGTATTAGGCAGGGTTACACATGGCTTGACAAAAAAGGTCCCATTCTTGTTGGATCTTAAAGAATGACTCACTTCTGGCCCTGACTGGTGTGGCTCAGTGGGTTGGGCATAGTGCCCCAAACCAAAAGGTCACCAACAAGTTCGATTTCTGGTCAGGGCACATGCTTGGGTTGAGGGCCAGGTCCCTTCTTGGGGGCACACATTGATGTTTCTCTCACTTTTTCTTCCTCCCTCTCCCTCTCTCTAAAATATAAATAAAATCTAAAAAAAAAAAGAAAGAACAACTCACTTTTGAACAAAGCAAAGAAAGGGAATGAGCAAATATACAAAAGTAGGGGCTGGATACTAGAAATCAACCTGGTCCAGTGTAGCCAGTGTAGTGGGCTGACTGACAATAAAGTTGAAAGATCAGTTAGCACCTGGATCACAGACCCTGTTGCACACACAGGGAGAGACTTTGATGTTTATTAGGCATGCTCAGAGCCATTTTGAATTGTATTACTCTGAGGGCAGGAGTAGAGAATGAATAAATTGAGAATATTAGAGATTAGTATCATTTAATGTGCTGGTGCTACACCTTAGAAAGTATATTACAGTCCCACCACTCTACGTTCCCCAGTCATTTGGGGATTCGGGTTCCTTCCATTCTGTTGTTCTGTACCCACTAAGGCACTGTACACATTTGCAAGGTAAAGGTTGAGTGCTGCCACGTCTGATATTCAGACAGTAAATGGGAAAGAGTAACTGGTAAAGAACAGGCTCACAGGTTTCTGACCCAGACCCACAAGTAACATACATATAATTCTGCTCATATTCCATGTGCACATAGCCACACCTAGACGCCAGAGCAGCTAGAAAGATTTACTTTCTACTGGGGTAGCTATGACATCATCTTTTAAAATACAACCATACAATATTTAGAGTTGAAAATTCTGTCATAGCTTTAAAAGTATATGCACAAATATCAGAGACAGCTCTTTTAAAAGACCTTTGTTCTAACTTGGTAAGTTCTAGAGTTAAACATAACCTGGGTTAGTACTGGGTTATTTACTGAAACACTGAGATTCATTCGAGATGAGTGTTCAGCAACAAACAAACTCAAAGAAAGAAAGTCCTTCCTCATCAACCGGATCAAAAAAGCTGGACCTCCCTTCTCTCTCCTTATTTTGTTGTTGTTTTTATTTTGTTCCTGGAGGCTACAATATTAAAATGTGAGGCTAGAGATAAAGAATATAAGGTTATATTGTTCCTTTTTTTAAAGATTTTATTTATTTTAGACAGAGGGAAGGGAGGGAGAGAGGGGAAAAAAATCAATGTGTTGTTGCCTCTTTCACGCCCCCTACTGGGGACCTTACCTGGCCTGCAACACAGACATGTGCCCTTGACTGTGAATCGAACGGCAGCCCTTTGGTTCGCAGGCAGGCACTCAATGCAATGAGCCACACCAGCCAGGGCATAGGCTGTTCTTTTGGTCATTAAGTTATTATTCTATTATTGTTGTTACTTTATTATTGTTTATCATATTTTATTTTTAAAAGATTTAATTTATTTATTTTTAGAGAGAGTGGGAGGGAGGGAAAAGAGGGAGACAAACATTGATGTGAGAGAGAAGCATCAATTGGTTGCCTCTTTTTCGCACCTGGACTGGGAGCCAAACCCGCAGCCCAGGTATATGCTCCAGCCAGGAATCAAATGGGCAACCTTTCACTTTGCAGGACAACACCCAGCCAACTGAACCACATAGATTAGGGCCGTTTATTGTATTTAATGTTTGTTAAATTATTTTTAATTTTTATTATTATATTTATTAGTAGTAGTAGTAGTAAGGAAAATACATGTGGAATTTTTCCCATCTTTCCATGGTGGTAAATTATTGCAACAAAAGGTGTCTTTTAAAAATACATTGTTCAGCAAAAGTAGATTTATGGTTGTTCATATGGAAAAAGACATATAGTTTATAATTATTACAATAGCATCATTAACTCTGTGTTTCATGTACTCACAACTATAAATCTACTTTCACTCCACCTGTATATTCTATAAGCCTAAGTGTCCATCAGTAGATGAGTGGATAAAAAGGCTATGGCACCTTTACACCATGGAATATTACTCGGCTGTAAAAAAGGAGGAAATCTTACCTTTTGAGACAGCATGGATCAACCTGGAGAGTATTTTACTAAGTGATATAACCCAGTCAGAGAAAGACAAATACCATATGATTTCACTTACATGTAGAATGTATTGAACAAAATAATTTAACAAACAAAATACAAACAGAAGCATAGATACATAAAACAGACTAACAGCTGTCAGAGTGGAGAGGGGGTGGGGGCTGGGTGAAAACTGGGGATGTTGTCTTTTAGCGCCTCCCCAAAGCATATCCCATTGAACACTATCTAAATTTTAATATACATGTACTTGGAAGAGTAGGAGAGGGAAAAAAAAGAGATATATAATTTTCTAAAAGTAGTGAAAGACAAGAAACCACATATTCAGAAGTTTAGAGAGCCCGATGTTCAACATGTAACAGACAAAAGCACACCTAAGAACACCATAGCCAAATGGATGAAATCCACATATTAAGACAAAATTTTGAAGACAGCAGAGAGAAAAAAGAACATTACTTACAGAAGACTTTTTCCTAGAAATTATGCAAGTTAAAACAAAGTGGAATAATATATCTAAGGTATAGAATAAAAAAGAATGGCAAACCAGAATTCTCTCCTAGTAAAAATGTTCCTGAAAGAATGTAAAATAAAACTTTTTCAAAATAAAGTTGATTGAAATTATTGTAAGAATATTTTGATTAAAGATTGATAAAGAAGGTTGTTCTCACAAAAGAATGAAAATGCCTGAAGTGGTCCAAGTGTCAGTAAATTTAAGTAAAATAAAATGTGTAAGTAAATCTATATTATGAATTAAAAGGCATCTCTTTATTATTTAAAAAATGCAAATAAAAAAATATAAAAACATGGCGGAGGGGGGGGTTCCAAGATGGTTACAGAGTAGCTGGAAGCTTTGCTGCTTGCTCCCTGGTCATGCAGCTAAGCCACAGAGCAGTCAACTCAAAAACCTAGCTGAGTGTGAGTGAGAACGTGTGTGAGTGAGAACGTGTGTGAGTGAGCATGTATGTGGGCAAGTGTGGGCACATGTGAAAGAAGGCCTGGGTTCTGCTGACAGAGCAGCTGCCATGGCTGCTGCCAGCCCGGTGCCTCTGGAGGTGCATACTTGGGGCAGGGGCCATTTAGAGGAATTTAAAATATCCTACCTAGGAAAAAGCCTCAGGAGACCCGCACCTGGATGTCCAGACTTGTCTCAGTGTCCTCCACCTGGGGCGGGGCCATGGACCCCCACCCCCACACCCTCTCCCCACCCCCACACCGCCCCACCGCCTGGAGCCAGCACCAGGAGACTACAGAACTTACTGGGGAGGGAGCTGTCACCTCCCTAACCCAAGGCACCACAGGGAGCATGAACAGGGCAGAGTCTGAGTGAGGAGGCTGGTGGCATAGACCACCCCAGAAGTGCAGCAGTACAGCTGCAGCAGCTTGGCGGCAGGAGTCCAAGGCTGACTCACTGGAGGGAAGCTGTGGGAGCACCCCTACCACAGCCCTGTGTTATGATATAGCTGTTGGATATTCCCTTCCCTCCCCCAGCCAATCAGGATGATATGAGACCTGAAAGAAGACGGTGCATACAGGATATAATCTATTAATCTGGGAGAGAGAAGTGAGGATAGGTGGCCTCCTATGCGTGCCCCCCACTGGAGATTCAATCCACACCTAAAAACCCTCTCCAGGCAGAGGAGGTCGTGGTAGGGGCTGAGCCCCTTAGCCAGCCAGATGGGAGAAATCTCCCACCAATAAACAGGCTCTCTGCCTTGGGTAGAGACAAAAAGTGCTGGAGACAAACTGACCATTGTTTTTCTCTCTTGAAAAGTCAAAGCACAGATTTTGTATGTACAACTATCCACCTTGAAGGGAGGGCGGTACAGTCTGGAATCATGTGAGGAGAGTCTGGAGTGGGAGGCACTGGGGAGAGTCTTGGGGGAGCAGCTGTGGGACTTTCGGGGCCCCGACATACCTGGGCTCCACAACCATCTTCCTTGAGAAGAGCTAACCCCTCCCAGGGAAAATCAGTCACCTTACCCTGTGAAATAACTGCTCCCTCTACCCTCTGGAAATCCGCTTGCCACAACCTCTGTAGCCTGTTCATTCCACTCACCACATCCTTTTTTGGTTTTTTTCTTTTCTTCTTTTTTCTTTTATTTGCTCTGTCATCAGTTTTGCTCTGTCTTGGTGTTCCGGGGTTTTTTTCTTTTTTTCCCCTGCCTTCTCTCCCATCCTGCACCTTCACCCTTGCTGAGTAGACAACAACATAAACAGACTGAGGGGTCATCAGAGACTGGCAAAGGGCACAGCCAATCCATACACTCTCCTGGGAAATAGACTGGTACTCCCCCGTCACAAGTAGCCAAAGGAGCACCTTCCTGGCATCTGGCAGATCCAAAATCTTGGCTCAGGACCCCTAATAGGGGTCCCCACCTGCCGAGTACAGGGAAATAATCCTGGACAGACTCAGACTAGTGGCTCAGGGGAGGGGGAATAAACCCACCATCTTCTCTGAGATCTGAAAGGCATCTGCCATGCTCCCATTCAGGAATCGCAGCACCTTGCTTCCCCCAGAAGGACTCCCAGAACTAGCCTGGTCTGCAACTAAGCTAAGATTGACAGCAGGCCAGCAGGTAGAGACTGGCAGAGTTGGATCTTGGGATGACTTGAGATGTTTGCTGACACAACCTTGGGCCCAGAGCTAATAAAACCCAGCTTTGCAGAGCAGGTTGGCCCATCCTGGGAGCAGCCAAGCCCAGAGGAATCAGCTACAAACTGTGGATCACCTGTAGCTTTGAAAAGGTGGCCAAGGGCCAAATGCGGAGTGGACAGCACCAAACATTGGTTTATACCAGACCCACACAACAGAGTGGTATCCAAATGGAGGAACCAGAAGACAAGATCTAAACTGTGCTGAGACAAATCCACTTGGTTCTTTTTTCATTACCTTAGCTACTTTTTTCTTTTTCATACCCATTTTATTTATACTTTTTATCTATTTATTCTTTTCTTTTACTTTTGATACTCTAATTTTTCTTTCATATCTCCTATTCTTCTCTTAGAGTACTCCACTGTTCCCCTCTTCTCTCTATTTATTATTTTTGTTACCTTTACTGTGCTCCTTTTCCCCATTTTCCTCTTTCAATTCATAATAAGTAGTAGTCTCTTTCCCTTTCTCCTCTCATAATCAATTTTCTTTCCTTCGGTCTTCTCATATTCTTTTTCCCTTTCCCCTTTCGTTACTATTCCATTTCTCTCTTCAGTTTCATTATTCTTTGCTCTCTTGTTGTTGATATTACTGTGGTGGGCAGGGGGGTTGCTTGTTTTGTTATTGCTTTGTGTTGTTTGCTGTGTTCTGCCAGCACCTATGCAATAGCATACAACATGTGGTGGGAGTTGAGCCTCTCACCCAGCCAGCTGGAGGGAGCTCTCACCAACAAAAGGGCCAACAATAATCAGGACCCAAATACAACAGGAGAATCTACAGCACCCACACAGAGCTCATTTCTAGAGCATACAGATCAGGAGATCAAGGAACCTACACTGCTGGGTCCCACAGGACTCCTAACACACAAGGCCACTCCACAAGACAGAAAGTCAAAGGAAATCAATCTAATACATAGAAACAAACGCAAGGAGACAACTAAAATGGGGAGACATAGAAACAAACCCCAAATGAAAGGAAAGGAGGAATACCCAGAAAGGAGCTAAGAAAAATTGAAGCAAGCAACTTATCAGACATAGAGTTGGAAGTTAATGGTTATAAGGATGCTTAAGGAACTTAGTGAGAACTACAAAGAACTTAGTGCAACCTACATCAGCATGAAAAAGGACATAGAAACCTTGAACAAGAACAAGATGGAAATGAAGAACACAATATCTGAAGTAAAGAACACACTATAAGGAATTAAGAGCAGGCTAGATGAAGCAGAGGATTGAATCAGCAAATCAAAAGGCAACATGGAAAAAACACACAGAGCAACAAAATGAAAAAAGGCTCAAAGAGAATGAGAATAGTCTAAGGGAGATTTGGGACAACATGAAATGTAATACTATTCACAACAAAGGGATACCAGAAGGAGAAGAAAAGGAGCAAGGTATAGAAAACCTGTTTGAAACAATAATGACAGAAAACTTCCTTAATTTGGTAAGTGAATAAGTCACACAAGTCCAAGAAGCACAGAGGGTTGCAATCAAGATGCACCCTAAAAGGCTCACCCCAAGACATATTATATCAAAATGGCAAAATATAAAGACGAACAGAGAATCTTAAAGGTAGCAAGGGAGAAATAGCTAGCAAAATGCAAGGGCACTTTGATAAGGCCAGCAGCTGATTTCTCGATAGAAACACTACAAGCCAGAAGGGATTGGATAGAAATATTTCACGTAGTGAAAAGCAAGGACCTGGAACCAAGACTACTCTATCCAGCAAGGCCCTCATTTAAAGTAATAAAGAGCTTCCCAGACAAAAGAAGGCTAAAAGAGTACATCTCCACCAAGCTAGCACTGTAAGAGATGCTAAAGGCACTGCTTTAAGAAGAAGAAGAAATAAAGGGGGGGAGGAGAGAGAGAACCCAGGCAGAAAGGGGAAAAAATGGCAATGAATAAGTGCCTATTAATAATAACTTTAAATGTAAATGGACTAAATACTCTAATCAAAAGACATAGGGTGGCTGAATGGATAAGAAAATACAACGCACATATATGCTCTCTAAAGAGACCTACCTCAGAACAAAGTTATACACAGGCTGAAAGTATAGGGATAGAAAAATAATTGAAACAAACAGATAAGGAAAAAAGTGGGACAGCAATACTTATAGCAGACAAAATAGACTTCAAAACAAAGGTAGTAACAATAAACAAAGAAGGTCACTTCATAACACTTAAGGGAGTAGTCCAACAAGAATATATAACTCTTGTAAACATATATGAACCCAATATAGGTGCACCTAAATATATAAAGAAAATATTGGAGGCCTTTAAGAAAGAAATAGATGGAAATAGAGTCCTTGTGGGGTGTTTTAACACCCCATTGTCAACAATGGATAGATCTTCCAAACAAAATATCAACAAAAACATTGCAGAGTTGAATGATACTGTAGATCAAATGAACTTAATTGATATGTATAGAACATTTCACCCCAAAGAAGCAACATACACATTCTTCTCAAATGCACATGGATCATTCTCGAAGATAGAATATATGGTATGACATAAAAAAAGCCTCAACAAATTCCAGGAAACTGAAATCATAACAACCACCTTCTCAGATCACAACAGCCTGAAACTTCAAACCAACCTCAAGAAAGGGAGGGGGACAACAGGAGAAAATGAGGGGAAGGGTCATCAAGGAATATGCATAAAGGACCCCTTGACAAAGCCAAATGGGGGAAGGATTGAGGGTGGGAGGTGTAGAGGGATGGGGCTGGGGAAAGTGTTCACCAAAAAAAAAAAAAAATAGATAGGGGGAGGCTAAGAATAGTATAGGAAATTGAGAAGTCAAAGAACTGATATGTACAACACATAAACATGAACTAAGATGGGTGGGGATGATGAGATGGGGTGCAGTGTGGAGGGGATAAAGAGGGGAAAAATAGGGACAATTGTAATATCATAATCAATAAAATATACAAAAAAAGAAACTCAAAAACATTCAAATACACAGAGGCTGAGTAACAGGTTATTAAATAATGAATGGGTTAACAATCAGATCAAGAAAGAAATCAAAAAGTATCTGGAAACAAATGAAAACAAACACACAACAACCCAAAACCTATGAGACACAGCGAAGGCAGTACTGAGAGGGAAGTTGATAGCATATGCCTACCTAAAGAAGATAGAAAAATCTCAAATAAACAACCTAGAATAACAACAACAAAGGCCAGATCAAGCAAGAGGAAGGAAATAATCAAGATCAGAGCAGAATCAAATGACATAAGAACTAAAAAAATATATAAATAAAAGCAATTTAAAGAATCAATGAATCCAGGAGTTGGTTCTTTGAAAAGATAAATAAAATTGACAAATCATTAATGGAATTCATCAAGCAAAAAAGAGAGAGTGAAAAGATAATATTGACAAGACTTTAAGCAGACTCACCAAGAAAAAAAGAGAGAGAACCCAAATAAAATCAGAAATGACATAGGAGGGTTACAAGTGATACCACAGAAATACAAAGCAATGTAAGAAATTACTGAGAACTATATGCCAAGAAATTTGAAAAACTGAGTGAAATGAACAAATTTCTAGAAAAATATAATCTTCCAACACTGAATGAAGAAGAAGCAGAAAGCCTGAACAGACTGATAACGGCTGGTGAAATCGAAGTAGTAATCAAAAAAATCCTGGCACACAAAAGCCCCAGAAAAGACACTTTCACAGGAGAATTTTACAAAGCATTTAAGGAAGAGCTAACCCCTACCTTTCTCAGACTATTCCAAAACATCCAAGAAGAGGGAAGACTCTCAAACTCTTTTTAAGAGGCCAGTATCATCCTAATCCCAAAACCAGATAAAGACACAGTAAAGAAAGAAAACTACAGGCCAATATTGCTGATGAACATAGATGCTAAAATCCTCAACAAAATATTGGCAAACTACATCCAGCAGTACATTAAAAAGATCATACACCATGATCAAGTGCTGTTCATTCCACAGATGCAAGGATGGTACATTATTTGCAAATCAATAAATGTAATACATCACATAAACAAAAGAAAAGGCAAAAATCACATGATCATATCAATAGATGTAGAAAAAAAACATTTGATAAGGTATAGCACCCATTTATGATAAAAACATTCAGCAAAGTGGGAATAAAGGGGGCATACTCAACATAATAAAGGCCGCATATGAAAAATTTACAGCCAGCCTCATATTCAATGGGCAAAAACTAAATCTTTCCCACTAAGATCGGGAACAAGACAAGGATGTCCACTTTTACCACTTCTATTCAACATAGTATTGGAAGTCCTAGCCTTAGCTATCAGACAAGAAAAAGAAATAAAAGGCATCTAAATTGGAAAGGAGGAAGAAAACAGTCATTGTTTGCAGAATGAATGATAGTGTACATAGAAAACCTTATAAACTCCACCAAAAAACTACTAGACCTATTAAGTGAATTCAACAAAACAGTGGGATACAAAGTCAATATTCAGAAACTGAAGGCATTTTTGTACACCAACAATGAAATATCAGAATTAGAAATCAGGAAAAAATCCCATTTGACATAGCAACAAGAAAAATAAAGTACCTAGGAATAAACTTAACCCAGAGGTAAAAAGCTAGTACTCAGAAAACTATACAACACTGAAGAAAGGAATTAAGGAAGACACAAATAAATGGAAGCACATATCATGTTCATGGATTGGAAGAATTAACATCATCAAAATGTCCATACTACCCAAAGTAATTTATAGATTCAAAGCCTATTAAAATATCAATGATATATTTCACAGATATAGAACAAACATTTCAAGAATTTATATGGAACCATAAATGACCCTGAATAACCACAGCAATCTTGAGAAAGAAGAGCAAAGTAAGAGGGATCACAATACTAAATCCAAACAGTCTGGTACTGGCATAAGAACAGACACATAGATCAATGGAACACAATAGAGAGCCCAGAAATAAACCCAAGTCTCTATGGTCAATTAATACCTGACAAAGGGGACAGAAGCATAAAATGGAGTAAAAATAGCCTCTTCAACAAAGGGTGTTGAGAAATCTGGACAGTTACATGCAAAAAAATGAAACTCAACCACCAACTTACACCACAAACAAAAATAAACCCAAGGTGGATGAAAGACTTAAATATAAGTCACAACAGCATGAAAGTCCTAGAGGAGAGCATAGGCAGGAAAATCTCAGATATTCCACACAGCCATATTTTCACCGATATGTCCCCTAAAGCAAGGGACATAAAGGAAAGGATAAACTAATGGGACTTCATCAAAATAAAAAGCTTCCGCATGGCTGAAGGAAACATCTGCAAAATGAAAAGTGAGCCATCTTTTTTAGGAAGATGCGGTTGCAGCTAACTGCTGTCCAGCCAGCCTTGACCCCTGACTCACCTCTGTTCCCTCTCACGGAGAAATGAGTTGATGAGGAAGCTGCAATGCAGCAATGGCTTTTACAGATACCAGAAAGACACCCATGGAACCAGACAGTTCTGGTTCCATTCACCAAATTAGAATTATTCTAACCAGCTGGAATGTAGTCTTTGGAAAAAATGTGTGCTAACTTGGTCACAGGCACAAAGGAAAAGGACCTCAAAGTGAAAGTACCAGTTCAGATGGCTACCAAGATTCTGAGAATCACTACAAGAAAAACTCCCTGTGGGGAGGGTTCTAAAACTTGGAATAGATTTCAGATGAGGATCCACAAGCAACTCATTGACTTGCACAGCCCTTCTGAGACTGTTAAGCGGATTACTTCTATCAGTATTAAACCAGGAATCAAAGTTGAAGTTACCATTAGATATGCTTAAATCAACCTTTTTATGAATTGACTATCAGTTGTTTCAAAAAAAAAAAAAAGAAATAGGAACGGACTGTATGGGAGAAGATATTTGCCAATGATGCATTGGGCAAGAGTTAAATCGCCAAAATATGTAAAGAACTCACACAACTTAACACCACAAAGACAAACAATCTAATAAAAAAAATGGGCACAGGACCTGAATAGACATCTCTCCAAGGAGTACTTACAGAGGGCCCAGAGACATGAAAATATGCTCAACAACACTAGCCATCAGAGAGACGCAAATTAAAACCACAATGAGGTATCATCTCACACTTGTTAGAATGGCTGTCATTAACAAATCAACAAACACCTAGTGCTGGTGTCTTACTGCAATGTTGGTGGGAATGCAGACTGGTGCAGCCACTGTGGAAAACAGTATGGAATTTCCTCAAAAATTAAAAATGAAACTGTCTTATGACCCAGTGAATACACTGCTAGGAATATACCCTGAGAATCCCGAAACACCAATTCAAAAGAACTTATGCACTTCAATGTTTATAACAGCACTATTTATAAAAGCCAAGTGTTGGAAACAGCCTAAGTGCCCATTTGTAGATGAATGGATTAAAAAACTGTGACTCATCTATACAATGGAATACTATGCAGCAGAAAAAAAAGAAGAAGGAATTCCTACCCTTTCAACAGCATGGATGGAACTGGAGACTGTTATGCTAAGTAAAAATCCAGTCAGTGAAAGACAAATACCACATGATCTCACTTATAAGAGGAATCTAATGAACAAAATAAACTAATGAGCAAAACAGAACCAGAGAATGGAAACAGGGAATAATAGACTGACAGCTGCCAGAGGACAGGGGGTGGGTGGGAATGGTGGAAAGAAGGGGAAGAGAGTAGTCAAAGAACATGTATGAATGACCCATGGACATGGACAATGGTGTGGGCATGGACTGTGGGAAGGGGGGATGGGGCAGAATGGAGATGGGCAAAGGGGGAAAAATTGGGACAATGTAATAGAATAACAATAAAAAATGAAAAAAAAAGGAATAAATGAAACGGGGCCTTTAAAAAAAAAATGAGCCCAGGTTGGTGTGGCTCAGTGGATTGAGCACTGGCCTGAGAACCAAAGGGTTGCTGATTCAGTTCTCAGTCAGGGCACATGCCTGGGTTGCAGGCCAGGTCCCCGGTAGGGGGAGCATGAGAGGCAACCACACATGGTTGAACATTTGCAGATGTTTCTCTCCTTCTCTTTCTCCCTCCCTTCCTCTCTCTCTAAAAAATAAATAAATAAAATCTTTTTTTAAGAAAAGATGAAATACAGTAGGGCGGGAGGTTAGGGGATGGAAGGATTGAGCAAAAAAGAAAAAGGACTCACGGATGTGGACATAGATGGTGATTGCTGGGGGTGGGGGGTACAAGGGGAGTAAATGGCAATGGAAAAAATATAATAAAGATTATATGTTAAAAAAATACTGCCTGCCATTTGCGACAACATGGATGGACATTCAGAATATTATTCTAAGAAAAATAAGTCAATCAGAAAAAGCTAAGAACCATATGGTTTCATTTATACGCAGCATACAAAACAGAAACTCATACACACAGACAACAGTATGGTGGTTACCAGAGTGAAGGGGGTGGAGGGGTAGTAAAGGGTAAAGGGAACCAAATACATGGTGATGGAAGATCATTTTTGACTTTGGATGACGGACACATAATGCGATACATAGATCATGTATCATAGAAATGTACCCATGACAGTTATATGACACTATTAACCAATGAATTCACCTCAATAAATTTAATTTTAAAATACCTCAAGACCTTTCTATTGCAATTTCTACAAATATTTAAGTAAAAAGTAACATCAGTTTTATACAAATACTCCCAGAGTAAAAATGTGGGATACATTACCCAGTTCATTACTTGGTAACTGGATATTCTTTATATCAAAATATAACCACAAGATATACAAAAAAATAAAAAAGCTTACATGACTTACGAATACAGAGGCAAAAAATTCTAAATCAAGTATTAAACAGAATTCGGCCATAAAAACAAAGATAAAACATCATAGTTTGGTTTATCCTCAGAAGGCTGCTTTATTAAACTTTTAAATAATCACTCACATTAAAAGATATGATTTAAGGCAAGTAAATTATATGATCACCTTAATAGATATAAAATGAAAGTGCGATAAACCTTAACATCCAATTTTATATAATTTTATAAAATTTTATCAAACTTGGGATAAAACAGAATTAATCTACAAGATTAATGTAATTAAAAAGATACCTACAAAAATTATAACAAATATATTTAGAGGTTAAATTATACTTTCATAACTAGGAAAAAGACAGGGATGCCATCTTTTATTCTATTCTTCATATTCCAGGGTGGACTGTCTAATGCAGTATGCAAGTAACATGAGAGAGAAAAGTACAAAAATTGAAAAGAATGAAATAAGACTGTCATTATTTGTAAATCATTGTGGTGGTAATGATGGCATGTGTATGTGTGCCCTCCAAGAATTTTTTTATTACCCAAGATCATTGCCTTATTAACCTAAACTATTTTCTAGAATATTTATCATTTTACCTTCCCCTTTTAAATCTATAATTCACCAAAAATAGATTTTTATGTAGTGCAAAAAATGGGTCCAAAATTGTACCAATTTTTTCAATACAATTTAATCATAAGAATGAGGGTGGGAATAACCTAATATATACAAATAACATCATGACTTGGATCAAAAAAAATTCGTACAGAACAGACCAGACACACACATACACCTACCACTCCCTGTGCAAAGTAAAAACTTGATGTTTGACTACATGAAATCTAACTATATTTTTCATGAAAAACATCATCAAATGTGCTAAAAAAACAGTCACAGAATAGATATTTCAAGCCACCTAACCAACAAAAAACTCGTATCTAAAATACAATGCATATAAGAAAACTGGAAATCAAAATGAATGAGAAATAACTATAGAAAAACATACAGAAATTTCACAGGAAAACTAAACAGCAAACAAACATGAAAAGGGGCTCAATTACATTTGTTTTAAAGAAAGCACAAATTAATGTCCCAAGAGATATCACCACACAGCCAGTAGATTTTTAAAAGTTAAAATTGCAATATGGAGAACAATCGTAATCTGCAGGTCAATGTGTGAACTGTTACAGCTACTTTAAAACGCTGTTTTACCTCATCTAGAAAGACTGAAGATGCACATATCCTATGACTCAGGAATGCCACTCTTGGAACATTCCACAAGAGAATCTTATGTACATGGGCACAAGTGAATATGTTAAATTTTTTAAAATATATTTTGAAATAGAAAAACTGAGACCCAGACATGTCTCAATAGTAGAATAATGTCTTACCGGCATGCAGTAGAACATATAAGCTTACAACTGAAAACAAAATGGATGGAGTGAATCAACCTTTTCAGTGAACAAAAGAAGCAAGACAGAAAAAATACATAAAATATAATGTAAACAAATTATTTCAGACAAGCAAAACTGTAGAAAAACTATTTTTCTTTTACAAACCATTGTAAGTGCCAAGATGATTTGAAGTCCTCTCAGGAAAACTATTTGGAAAGATACACTTAAGTTGAACTTAAGTTCTCTATGATTTGACCACTTCACTCCTAAGTATATATCCAGCAGAAATGTGGATATGTGTACATAAAAAACATATAGACAAGGATCATAGTAACAATATGTATAATATCTCCAAACAGAATATAACCATTTGTCCATCTAAAATAGCTAAATAACTGTGGTATATTGGACAATGCAATGTGTAATAGTAATAAAAATATTAAAACTACACTTAAACCCCCAAAACATGTACTAACCTGACAGTCATAAAGGTTAGTAAAATAAGCTATACACTACAATACACGCTATTTGATTCTGCTTATTTAAAGCTCACAAATAGGCAAACGGTCTCTGATTAGAAAAGTAACGAAAGTGGCTTTCTTTGAGTCGGAGTGAGGAGTTACTGAGTGTAAGAAATACAGAAAGTTTCTGGAATTTGGAAGTGCTCCCTTTCTTTTAGGCAAAGGTAATGATTACAGGGATGGGTTCGTCTTGTGTATTTCACCTAATGTATACTTTGGAGCTGAGCACTTTTTGATTTCTATGTTATGTTTTACTTTAAAAGTTTAAAAATATGGTAAAAGTTATTATAACTCAAAAACAGCAAAAAACAAACAAAAAAACCCCAGAAAGACAAGTCGTTGCCTCCTTCATGTAGTAGCCTTTGGATACTTTTTAAAAGATCTGTACAATTTAAAACCAATCTAAAATTCAGATTCTTTGCATAGGCTCAGATGTAAAAATGACCACTATGTCAATGAATTTGGGAGCTATATATATGCGACTCTCATCTGAAAGAAATTGGGGAACAGCTCGCCAATTTTGCCTCTCTCCTCTTCCCTTTCTGTCTGATTACTATTTTGCATAGGATCTAAAGTTCATCCTCACTTTCTTGTGAATATAAAATTCTGGTGTCATTTTCAAGACAACTTTCTATTAATAAAAGTGAGAATGAAACTGAAGTAGAGCAGGGTTACTTTGAAAGTGGACTAATGCTCAGAAATCAGTTGCCTGGACTTCTGACCAAAAATGTGTCAGGGAAATGAAAAGAACTCCAGGCACAGCTGAATGTTTTTGTGAACTTTGTGAACTTTGTGAACTTTGTGAACTTTGTGAAATTCTTGCAAATGTTCAAAACACTTTCCCGGCTAAGCTAAAGTTATTTATTGCATGCATATAGACTTGGAAATGTTCATAAGAGTAATTTTATTAGTGCTATGTAGAGTAGAAGTCTATTTTTTAAAAAACCTATAAATCAATAAAGTGAAGATAAGCCCTAGAAGAACATGTACATTAAAATTAACAGTGTTTTGATTTTTTCTTCAGTTTCTCTTTTGGTTAGCTTCTAGAGTGTTTCCATTTAAGAGACATGATAAGATTTACAACTTCAAGAGACAGAGTGCATGCAAGTTTTCTCCTAGGAGTTTGGGGTTAATTGCTGTTTAAATTTTTCCTTTGTGTTAGGGGTCAGAGGGCATGAGGCACTGCATCTGTGTCACTATTAATCACCATAACATCCTCCCCTTTGCTCTCCTCACTTTCCCAGGGGTTCTACCTCTTGGTGTCCTAATCAGGCTTTGTCACAAGCCTTCAGACCTTAATCTGAGGCAGTTTGCCCCCTCCTAGCAGTGAAAAACTGAATGCCAGGCCTCCAACTTGTTATCCTGCTCTTTCACCATGTCTGCTAGCCTCCACAACAAAACAAATGAATTAAAACAGCAAAACAGAAACAGAATCATAGATATAGAGAATAAGCGAATGGTTGCCAAAGGAGAGGGGCTGGGGGGTGGAAATTAAAACATTTTGCAAAAAGAAGTAAATGCTTTTGTAAATATGTGTAAAATATATAATACAGTATTTAGTGCAGAGTAGTTGCACAGTAAGTGGCCCCGAGGTGAACAATAGCACATCCTTCTTTAATCTTAGCTCTTTTTCTGCTTTCTACCTTAAGTTCCAGCCTCTAGTTAGGCATCAGTGCTCAGTGGAACTGCCCATAGAAAGGTCAGCCCACTGAAATAGCCTTTTGTTTTTCCTCTTTGCCATAGCGTGTTATGCAGTTCCTCAAATAAGAACATTAAAACAACCAATGGGGGCTTCCCAAGTATAATCTGGAACAGATCCCCACGCACAAGAAGGGCAGGGAGAGGTCAAAGGAAAAAGCAACCCACTCCAGATTGTTAGGTGACAGGTTTAACACACAAGAGAAGTGATTTAATAGGCTTGTCTTGGCAGCTGCAATACAAATAGATTTCTGCACCCACTCATCGAATTTTAAAAGATTATATAAATGTTTTAACGGGGCTCAGTCATGTACACAGGAGGCCTTAATAGGGTTTGGTCACATGCCCAGTCCAGATGCTCTCATCACCACATTACTATGTCAAGGCGGTGTCCTTGGACAAACTCAAGCAGAGGGTATATTCCAAGCACAGGGGATAAAGTGGTTATCTTCCAATTGCCTGGGCCCAGCTGGCGGGTAACACCCACAGTCACTTCTCCTTGATGACCTTCCCTAATGATACAATAGCCACTTCAGAGCCTAGTGGCTGCTGATGCCTCTGCTGTAGTGGGCAACGTTGCTGCTCAAAAGCACAGTCAGCACAGAGATCCATGAGACATTCTCACATGGATTCCAACCTAGGAAGCGTATTGCAGAGACGGATTTAGGAGTTCACTCTTCATTCCTTCATTTTTCCATTCGCTATTTCAACTGTAGGACATATAGTAAAATAGCAGGGAAAAAAACACAAGTTTTTAAGACAATCTTATGTTCAAACCTCAGCTTTGGTACTATATTAACCCTTCTCAGGTCCTCCATATCTTTAACTACTAAAAAGAGTGAATGATTGTTATTCAGCAATAAAACAGAATGAAATCTTGCCCATTTGCAGCAACATGGGTGGACCTAGAAATGTATTCTGCTGAGTCAAACAGAAAAATAAAATATGATTCCATTTACATGTGGAATCAAAAAAAACCACACAAATGAATAAATAAAGAAAAACAAGAACAAACTTACGGTTGTAGAGAAGAAGCTGATGTTTGGCAAAGAGGAGGAGGTAGGGGAATGGGAATTTAAAAAGTGAAAGATGCTGTCAATGTGTGTAAAATATTTAATAAATGCTTAGAACAGAATAGGTGCACAGCAAATGGACAAGTATTTCTTTAGCAATTTTTTATTAGTCCTGGGTTACCTTAGGGATGCAGATGCTATAAATTAAATCCAACAATTCATGTGTCTATGGACACTCTGTTATGTCCTCCTTGGAGAAAGGTCTGTTCAGGTCCTTTGCCCATTTTTTAATTAGATTGTTTGTCTTCCTGGTGTGGAGTTGTGTGAGTTCTTGACATATTTTGGAGATCAAGCCCTTGTCTGAAGTGTCATTGGCAAATATGTTTTCCCATAGAGTTGTTTCCCTTTCCATTTTGTTGATGTGTTCTTCAGCAGTGCAGAAGCTTTTTAATTTGCTGTAGTTCCATTTGTTTATTCTTTCCCTTATATCCTTTGCCCTAGGGGATATATCAGTGAAAATGTTACTGCATGGAATATCTGATATTTTTCTTCTTATATTTTCCTCTGGCACGTTTATGGTGTTACAACTTCTATTTAAGTCTTTTATCCACCTTGAATTTATTTTGGTGTATGGTGTAAGTTGGTGGTCTAACTTTTTTTTTCATGTACTTGTCCAGATCTCCCAACACAATTTATCAAAGATGTTATTTTTATTCCATTTTATGTTCCTGCCCCCTTTGTCAAATATTAACTGACTATTGACATGGGTCTATTTCTGGGCTCTCTATTCTGTTCCATTGATCTATGTGTCTGTTTTTATGCCAGTACCAGACTGTTTTAATTACCATGGCCTTGTAATATAGTTTGATGTCAGGTATTGTCATCCCTCTTACTGTGTTCTTTCTCAAGATTGCTGAGGCTATTTTAGGTTGTTCATGGTTCTTCATATATTCTTGAAATATTTTTTCTATATCTGAAGTATGTCATTGGTATTTTAATAGGGATTGTATTGAATCTACAAATTGCTTTGGGTAGTATGAACATTTTAATGATCAATCCATGAACATGGAATTAATGATCAATCCATGAACATGGCATATAATTCCATTTATTTGTATCTTCCTCAATTTCTTTCTTCAGTGTTCTGTAGTTTTCTGAGTACAGGTCTTTTGCCTTCTTGGTTAGGTTTACTCCTAGGTACTTTATTTTTCTTGTTGCTATATCAAATGGGATTTTTTTCCCTGATTTCTGTTTATCAAATGCTTTTTCCACATCTATTGATATGATCAGGTGATTTTTGTCTTTCCTTTTGTTTATGTGATTTATTACATTATTAGTTTGCAAATATTGTACCATCCTTGTATCCCTAGGATGAATCCCACTTGGTCATGGTGTATGATCTTTTTAATGTATTGCTGGATGTGGTTTGCCAATATTTTGTTGAGGATTTTAGCATCTATGTTCATCAGCAATATTGGCCTGTAGTTTTCTTTCTTTGCTGTGTCTTTATCTGGTTTTGGGATTAAGATGATGCTGGTCTCATAAAAAGAGATTGGGAATCTCCCCTCTTCTTTGATGTTTTGGAATAGTTTAAGAAAGATAGGGGTTAGCTGTTCCTTACATGTTTTATAAAATTCTCCTGTGAAATCATCCAATCCAGGCTTGTGTGTGCCAGGAGCTTTTTGATTACTGCCTAAATGTCACCAGCTGTTATCATTCTGTTCGGGCTATCTGCTGCTTCTTCATTCAGGTTTGGAAGATTATATGTTTGTAGAAATTTGTCCATTTCACCGAGGTTTTCAGATTTCTTGGCATAGAGTTGTTCCTGGTAATTTCTTACAATCCTTTGTGTTTCTGTGATATCATTTGTAATTTCTCCTCTTTCATTTCTGATTTTATTTATTTGGGTCCTCTCCCTTTTTGTCTTGTTGAGTTTGATTAAAGGCTTGTTGATTTTGTTTATCTTTTCAAAGAACCAGCTCCTGGATTTATTGATCCTTTGAATTGTTCTTTCAGTCTCTATGTCATTTAGTTCTGCTCTGATCTTGATTATTTCTTCCCTTTTACTTGCTCTGGGCTTTGTTTGTTGTAGGTCCTCTAGTTCATGTAGATGCAGGGTTAGATTGTTTATTTAATTTTTTTTATTTATTTTTTTAGGTAGGCTTATATAGCTGTAAACTCCCCTCTCAGGGCTGCCTTCTCTGTATCCCATAGGTTTTGGGCTATTGTTGCTCATATTCATTTGTTTCCAGAAACTTTTTGATTTCTTCCTTCATCTCATTGTTAATCCATTCATTGTTTAACAGTATGTTATTCAATCTCCATGAATTCAACTGGTTTTGAGTTTTTTCTTGAGGTTGGCTTCTAGTTTCAAGTCATTGTGGGCTAAGAAAATACTTGATATGATTTCAATTTTATGGAATTTGTTGAGGCTTGTTTTGTGCCCTATCATATGGTCTATCTTTGAAAATGTTCCATGTGCATTTGAAAATAATGTGTATTTTGATTCTTTGGGGTGAAAGGTTCTGTATATATCAATTATGTCCATTTGATATAGAGTGTGGTTCAGGGCCACAATATCCTTGTTGATTCTTTGTGTGGAAGATCTATCCATTATTGACAGTGAGGTATTAAAATCCCCTACTATAAGTGTATTGCTCTCTATATCTTTCTTAAAGTCCTCCAAGGTTTTCCTTATATATTTACATGCTCCTATGTTGGGTGCATATGTGTTTACAAAGTTTATGTCTTCTTGATGGATTCTACCCTTGAGTATTATGAAGTGTCCTTCTCTATCTTAAAGAATCTTAAAAGCAGCAAGAGAAAGGCAGATAGTTACCAACAGAGGAATTCCCATATGACTATCTGCTGATTTCTCAAAAGAAACTTTGCAGGCTAGAAGGGACTGGCAAAAAGTATTCAAAGTGATGAAAAGCAGGCACCTACAGGCAAGACTGCTCTACCCAGTAACACTATCTTTTAGAATTGAAGGGAGGATAAAGAGCTTTCCAGACAAGAGAAAACTAAAGGACTTCGTCATTACCAAACCATTATTATATGAAATGTTAAAGAGATTTATTTAAGAAAAAGAAGAAGATCAAAGCTATGAACAATAAAATGGCAATAAGTGTCTATCAACAATTGAATCTAAAAAACAAACTAAGCAAATAAGAACAGAGACAGAGCCATGGATATGGAGAACATTTGGTAGTTGCCAGATGGGAGAGGGGTGTGGAGGAATGGGTGAAGAGATGAGGCGATTAAGAAGTACAAATATGTAGTTACAAAATAGCCATGGGTGTGTACAGTGCAGTATAGGAAATGGAGTAGCCAAAGAACCTATACTCATGACCTATGGACATGAACTATGGTGTGGCGATTGCCTGAGGGCGTGGGGGGTGCTGGGTGGAAGTGGGCAAAAGGGGAAAAATCAGGGCAACTGTAATATCATAATCAATAAAATATAATTTAAAATATAAAAAATTAAAAATTAATAACAATGAAAAATAAAAACCAGGTACAGAAAGGATAAGGTGGCCCCTTTTGAACCGCATATTTAGCAGTTTGTGAACTCTGTCTTTTCCTAAAGCTTTTGAATCATTCTCCTTAGGATACACAAAAGAGTGAACAGTAGCAATTTTAGAAGAAAGCTGAAAATCTTGTAATAAGGTAGCACTTATATACCCATTGACAATAAAAGTACCTGCAGAAGTTAGGAATCCATGGGATCTCCAAATTGTTCCAACAGCATGACAGACTCTAAAAGCATATTTAGAACGTGTACAGATAGTAGTAATTTTATAAATCCAGTTTTTTCTTCCCCAGTTCAGTTTTACAATTTTAAAGTTGTCAGAAACCTATACTCAGAGTCCTTTCATGAGTCTTATGGAAGATGAAACACTTTTATAAAAAGCATTAGAACAAAACAATAATTTGTTTATAAATTACAACAGACTTAAAAGGTCATAATTAAAGGTCTGATTGCAATGCAATTGACAAGAAAATTTGGTTTTTCCTGTAATACACATTTTAAGATAGTGAGTAGAATTATGACCAATAACGTTATATCAGGACATGTCAGAATTTTAATAATTTTATGTAATTTAGGACATTTCTCAAGCTATATAGACAATATGTAAAGAAAACAATATTATTTCTCACTTAAGTTTCCCATATAGTTCAATATATCAAAGGAGCTTAATTAATATCTCTTTATGAGGAGAAAGAAAAATTTTGAGATATTTCAAGGACACTGGAAAACTTCAAAGCTACTTTAGGTTAAAAAAAACTTTAAAATTTGAATTTGAGGAAATCTGTCAAAATACATCAAAAGATTTGGACATTTAAAAAAGATCACAGATCATTATGAAACCACACATAATTATCTATTTAAACAAGTGACAATAAAAAGACTTTAAAGACAAACACAAAATGACCAGTGTGACTCAGTTGGTCGGGCGTCATCTGGCAAAGCAAAAGATCACCATTTCGATTCCCTGTCAGGGTCCATACCTGGATTGTGGCTTTGGTACCTGGTCAAGGTGCATGCAAGAGGCAGCTAATCAATGGTTTCTCTCACACATCAATGTTTCTCTCCCCTTCCTTCTCCCTTCCCTTCTCCCTCTCTAAAAATAAAAAATAAAATCTAAAAGCAAAAAAGACAAACACAAAAGTTTCCATAATTGTTAGCAAAACTTAACTCTTACTACTGAGGAGATTTAATTTTCTTAAGAAATCAAGGACCTGGTTAAGACAACATAAAACACAAAGGTATTTTGATAAAACATATAATCTTTGATTTCAAGCAGACAATTTTTTATAACTTCATACCAAGAACAGATCAGCAGTACAGGAAAACTTAATAGAGAGAATCAAACTCTAATTCTGTACCAGCTTACTTTTCATATCAGAATTGTACTTAATTAAATTTATTTTAATATTATTTATCTTGACCGCACTTAAAATTATTTTCTCAAGATTCTTTTACATAAGCCTTCTACAACTTACCTTGTCCAAGTTAGTTTGTATTTTTGTTTTATTTTTGTTCTCTCAACCCTTCAGAAATAACCAACTTATTTTAAGAAAAACCACTGTCTTTTAAATTCCCTTAAAATGAATGGCTATATCTTAAGATCTCTATTATCAAAAACTTATTAATTACTTCCATATTAATGATACTTCTTAATCCTTAGAAACTTTAATTTCTAATGAAAACTAAGAATAAACAATTACGAACTTTTCTTTAGAGACAAATTTATAGCACACTGTATAATCTCTAGAAACATAGCCTCTCTTCCTGGCAAATATATTTCATGCTTTTTAGAAACATATGCTTCCAAAAATAATATATACCGTTTTTATTAATAGGTCCAAATTTATCTTTTAGTTTCTCTGAAATAAGAAAACAAAGTAAGCACTTGACCAGTGTGGCTCGGTTGGTTGGAGCATTATTCTGTAAACAGGAAGGTTGTGGGTTCAGTTCTGGGTTAGGACACATGCTTGAATTGTGGTCCCCAGTAGGGGTGTGGGTGAGAGGTAACTAATTAATGCTTCTCTCACATATCGCTGTTTCTCTTCCTCTCTCTCTCCTCTCCCTTTCTAAAATCAATAAGCATGTCCTCAGATGAGAATTAAAAAAAATAAAACAAAGTAAAACTGTTTTGTAACTAATGTTTTATCATTTTACCTTATTTATAAATGATCTACATACCCAAGTATTCATTTAACTTAGTAAAACTCTAAGGTTTCAAGTTGCCAAAAGATTTGGTAAACCTTTTAAAGTACAAATATCAGATCTCATAACCGTTGTTAAACTGTTTTACTTAAAACCTTTCGTTTTATTTACATCTGTCTAAATGTACTGCTTTTAACAATTGTTTATATTACCCATGAAAACTTTATGAACTGTTAGGCAAATTATCATTTCAAGCTGTTTTTTCTTAGTGACAAATAAACTTATTTGAGTTTTAGAGTACCTGGTAGACTAAAAGGACCATATTTAATGTTGAAAACTCTAAGAAATGTATGTTTTAATTAAATCAAGAGATTAAATAGCTATAATATCAAATATTTTTTCAGAACTTGAACATTTGCATTAGCTTCTGTTGTATAGCTTTAATTCATATAAGTGCTTAACTCCTTTAAACCAATTAAACAGATCTCTTTCAAAAACTGATTTTTTTAGTAATACCATTCAGAAGTAGAAAATACCATATTATGCATTAAACATACAAGCAAACACAAAGATCACAACTAGAGATTGCAAACACAGACCTACTAATATTTGTAAAGAAGTCACAATTTTTCATTCGCCTTTCACAAACAATTTTTAAGGAGGCTGATGGGGGTCAAAATTTATGCAAGGGAGATTTTTCAGCTGCTTGTGTTTTTAAAAACTCTCCTGAACTATTTTTTTCTTAGGTTTGCTCAGTGTCAGTCAACTGTGGGCTGTATTACATTTCTGATTATCCACAAGGAGGGCCTGGGGAGTAGCTGAGAAGGCTTTAAAAAATTCCTGTCGGACTTTGAAAAATCACTTTCCAACTTTGCCAAAGCTGATCATAGAGTAATTAAGTTCCTTCATGTGCCTTTTCAAGTTTTAGAAAAGGCAAATGTAAGTATTTCTGGTGGTATTAAATAATTCCATAGATGCAAGGAGGTAACAAGTTTACTACCTTTCAGAGCCATTTCTTCTAACAGCCAAAAATAAGAGCTGATAGCCTGCATGTCCCAGGCAACAGAAAGTTAAACCAAGCCCTCAGAAAGATGACTTTCTCCATGGGCAGATAAATATGTAAAAATGTAAATGTTAAAAAAATGATAATCTCTTCTAGGAGTAGACTGAAAACCTATAATATAAAAGAAAATGTGTTGTGTCTAATAAACGGGAACAAGGGCTCTGCAAGATCTGAGCAAGAGAATATACCCTACTGGGAAAAACAGCAGTAGTTCAAAAATAGTAGGTTTTTAAAGAGATTGCAGA
The DNA here is from genome assembly GCA_004026545.1 of Mormoops blainvillei. Taxonomy (NCBI): domain Eukaryota; kingdom Metazoa; phylum Chordata; class Mammalia; order Chiroptera; family Mormoopidae; genus Mormoops; species Mormoops blainvillei. Next base: position 169,872 of record PVJD01002588.1, on the reverse strand, counting down.
ACCTGGTGTGGGGCAGTGGACTGGGCATCGTCCTGCATGGTCACTGGCTTGGTTCCCAGTCAGGGCACAGGCCTGAGTTGCGGGCCAAGTCCCTGGCTGGGGGCATGCAAGAGACAACCAATCAATGTTTCCCTAGCATAAGAACCCTCTCTCCCTCTCTCTATATGCCTATTATGTATGTATGTGTGTGTATACATATATATATGTATGTGTGTATATGTGTGTGTGTGTATATATATTTATATTTGTATATATAAAGAAGGTATAGAATTTAGATATATAAATGAAAGAATCACATACTTGACCTCTTTGATATTTATATGATCATCATGGGTTAGGCCATATTACACCCACTTTGCAAATGTTGTAGATGAAGTTCAGAAAGGTAGAGGATTTTCCCCAAGGGTTTTTTTCAGAACCTGAACCTTTGCATTAATTTCTATTGTACAGCTTTAATTCATATAAGTGCTCAACTCCTTTAAGCCAATTAAACAGACCTCTTTCAATACTGTGTAGAATTAGCAAAAATTGATTTTTTTTTTTTTAGTAATACCATTCAGAGGTAGAAAATATCGTATCATACATTAATCACTCAAATTCTTTAGATTTATTCCAGGACATGTGAATAAATGTTAGAGCCAGAAATTGAAACCTGGATGACATTTTACCATACCCTGCTCTGCAGCTGCTAAATGACAGAATACTTACTAAAACATTGATTATCCCATGTACTCCTTGATCAATAAACTACAGGGACTCTGTTGATTCTCCTATAGCAACAACATGCTTTCCAAACACTAGCGTGACTGAACGGACTCCTTTGATTTCTACAGTCAGGCCCTTTCCCCACAAGCTCAGCCCCTCCAGATCAGGTTCTTCCCTTGTGCGACTAGCTCTCATCAGGAGTTCCAGTTCACTTCCTGTTTCGTAAAAGTGTTGCCTTCATGTGTTTATGTCTTATACTAGAATCCAGACTTGCCAAGTATATTCTCTCTTGCCTTCCTAAATTCTACTTCAAGACAAATAATTTTCTATTTTTAAAAAATGTATTTATAAATCACATACATAAAGAAAAGAATGAAATTATACTTTTACAATAGACGGATTTTTAAAAGCAGTAATGCTCTTTACCATAACCAAAGTCAAGCAATTTATTATGACCTAACACAACAAGAAGCTTTGAAAAGTAAAGCTTTGAAAAGTAAAGAATGGTGGAGAGAGTATATTCTATACTTTTCAGTGTATAGTCCTTGCATATGTTTTTTAGATTTATTCCAGGATATGTTTTGAGTAAACTTCTTTGAGAATACACATGCATACATAAGTGTACACCTCATAAATGTACAACTTCATGAATTTTCAAGACTGAACACATCACCGTTGCCAGCATCCAAACACAAAACTCAGGTCATGACAGGACCCCACGTTACTTCTCATGCCCTCTTCCAACTTTACCAACTCCCATACTTCCAACAAAACTAATCACTATCTGCGTTAGCACTTAGTTAAGTGGAATCATGAACAATGTACCCTTTAGTATAAATTGCGTTTTTTCAGTTATAATTTTGAGATTAATCCATATATTTGTGTGTAACTGTAGATATTTTATTCTCATTGTTATATAGTATTTCACTCTATGAATACAATGTCATTTATTTATCCATACAAGTGTTGATGGACATTTGAGCATTGCCTAGATTCTTTACTCTTACTACATTTCTGGCACCTACATGTGTGCAATATTTTTCTGCACATACATAGAAAAGGATAGTGTAAAGGTATATGTTCAGCATTAGCAGATACTGTCAAACAGTTTCATAATTATACTAATTTATATTTTCACTACAGTGTAGAACATTCCAGGTTCTCCACAATCTCATCAAACTTAGATATTGTCTTCCTGTTTTTCCATGGCAGATGTGTAGTGGCAACACATTATAATTTTAATGACTCATTTAATTGAGCATCTTTTTGTATGTTCATTAGTAATTTGATAACCTTTTTCATTATTTTATCAGAAAAAAATGTCATGTAAAATGTAACTGGTTATTTCTTCTTTCACGTGATTTTTTGACATCCATGTGTAAATGCACATATTCTTGAATAACAATATTTATAGATACAAATATAATATTTGGATTGCCCATTGAAACACATTTAGACTACTTTTATTTTTAAAAATATTGCTAAAACCACCTCTAGTATTTAGCAGGCATAATCTGTGGCACATCCTCTAATACTTACCTCAGAGAAAATCTAATGCTAGGAGCCCAGTTTCCAACACAGGAAACATAGTTAAGAATTTAAAATAGTCCAAGAATACATGGCTGAACTTCCATTTCCTTCCCTAGAATTCCACTCTCAGAACTCTTTTTTGTTTGCTATTTCATGATGGAATTCTTTACTCTGCTTAGGTCACTTATTGGAATAAAATCCTATTTCTGTAATTCAAAAATATTGCCTCAAATTACATGGCATCCTAAATGGGAAAGTACATAGAGGAGTGATTCCCATTATTTCCCGTGACGTTTGGGTGGTTTTAAGGGCTATCTGAGACCATGTTGTGACATTGTCTGATTCTTTGCAGCATGACTTTTACAGACACAGTGAAAATGATCTCACCTTCTAAATGGTAATTCAATGAGCTATAGAGTTGCACATATCACCTCCTATAACCTCACTGTCAAATGCAAGACTTTCCAAAAAGCTTATACTAGTATAGTAGATTTTACTTAAAATGGGGAAGAATACTTTCCCTAGGATTTCTTTGCCCATCACAGTTCTAAAGGGAACCATGAACTCTTCAATCCATAGAAGCCCAGCCCCTTCTACCTTGCTGGCTCTATCCGCCTCTCCCTCTTCTAGTCTGTCCTTTACTCACTACCTTGCTCTTAGAGCAATTAAACTTTCTCTAACAAAACAACTGAACACCATTTCCTCCTGGTGCTTACATCCTTGCACCTCCCCTCTGCTCCAATAGACATGCTAATGAATTTTTATAAACACACACATTTCCATATCTATTAAGAACTGGATGTCACTTAGCATAATACTCTACAGGTCCACTCATGCTGTCACAAAAGGTAAAATTTCCACTTTTTGTATAGCTAAGTAGTATTCTACTGTGTAAATGTACAACTTTTTTATCTCCTCACCTGTTGAAGGGCACTTGGGCTGCTTCCAAACCTTGGCTATTGTATATAACACTGCAATGAACACAGGGGTGCATATGTTGTTCCGGATTAGTAAGAAGGGAGGAAGTAGGGGGGCTGGGTCAAAAAGGTGAAAGGATTAAGAAAAAAAACTCATACACAAACAAATGTATGGTCATTATGAGAGGGAAATGGGTTGGGGGCGGTATGCAGGAGATAGTAAAAGGGGGATAAATGGTGATGGAAAGAGATGTGACTTAGGTGGTGAACACACAATACAATATACAGGTGATGTATTATAGAATCGTTCACCTTAAACATATATAATTTTATTAATCAATGTGACTTCAATAAATTCAATTAAAAATAAAATTTTAAATGGGGGTCAGATGTTAAAAAAATAAAACTTTCCTTTATCTTTTTATACTATGTTATCCCAATATCTATTCTGCTTTGAGAAAGCAGGGGGCTGTGTATGAGTAACTGAGGGCAAACAGTGCTCAGATGCCTTTGCTTTGGAAACTCCGTGAGAAAATGTGCTACAGGAAGGCAGAGGCATACGGCTTAAATGGAATTCCAAAATTTTAGTTACAGCACTCTGGAATTTTGGTGAGGTTTCCGAACAAGCAGCAGTGGCACAGTCCGTAAATTTTGGGGGGTCATGAAATACAAGTGACCCCCAGTGGACGAATGTGGTATCCGAAGAAAACATGCAAAGCACATTGAGGACAGTGGTTTAGTTGCCTGAACCCTTTTTATGCAATCTGCTATGGATTTAGATTGTCAAAACCGGGCTCTTGGATTACCCCTACAGAAAAGCAGCTGGTTTCCAGGAAATGAGCCTGTGGTAAAAGTAGCTCTTCACTGCTTTCAGTTTCATTTGAATTACGTTTCCGGGAAATGCCATTTCCAGTGGCCTTGAATGACATAAGGGATTCTTTTTCTGGCTGGAAAACCCTCATACCAGGTTATTTAAAAACTTAACTACTGTTCACCTTTAAACTTACAGAATGTGTGTGTGTGTGTGCGTGTGTGTGTGTGTGTGTGTGTGTGTGTGTGTGTGTGTGTATCACTGAAGCTGGAAAGAAAAGTAATGACTGGAAGTGGGTGCAATTTAGAGGCAGTAAGGGGAGAAACATTATAAATGAGAGTTCCCGCACCTCTCATGACTGTTTTCAAGAGCAAGTATATGGTGCTTGGCATTTTAAATCTTTTAACGACCAAGCTGGTAATTTTAAGAAGCCGCTGATTGGCCTGTTCTAAGGGCTGAAGGCACGGTCAAGAATAGTAAGTTTTGGCAGTCCTCATTCATGTTCACACAATAGTCACAGTGAATTTCTTAAAACAAATTAAGTCACCTTTTTCTATACAAAAGTCTTAAAAGCTTACATTCCCCACACCATGGCTGCAAGGTGCTGCACGGCCTGGCGCCTGCCGGTCCCTCTCTTTGTCACATGTAATCTGAGCTTCTGCACATGGCCCTTCATTCAGATACTAAACACGCCCTGCTCTTCACTAATATGGACTTTTGTATACAAACTTCTCTTTTGCATATAATTCGCTTCTCCCATTTCTTTCCTGATGGTGCTTATACTAAAAGTTCATCTTAAGTCTTATTTCACCAGGGGAGATGCTGACTGACTAAAATCTAAATTGGGTCTTCTTTCTACCCTTCACTGATGGTGCCCTGTACTATTCCTTTGCAATGCTTATCTGAAATCTAGTATGACGCTTGTTTGCGTAACTTGCTTTAATGTCTTATTTCTAAACAAACAAACAAAAAAATGTACGAGCACAGGGACAATGGCTGTTATGCTAACCACACAATCCTCAATGTCTTCCCAATGCCTTCCCCAGTGCCCAGCCCAGGGTCAGTGGTCGTCACATATTTACTGAGTGATGTAATGTAGTCACATTTAAAATACCCATTTTGGTGTCAGTCAGGAACATGTGAGTTTTGCTCTCTGCAAACTCACATTGTAACCATGAAAAATATGGAAGATGCAATGACAACACACAAGACATGAGTTGATAAAGGTGTGCTCTTGTGGCCTTGTATTTGTTGCTGCCAACATCACCGTCCTCATCTGCATTAGGTTTGTCTCTGATGGTTCTGTGACTCAGAAGAAGCAGTGTCTCTCAGACATAAATGTACAATACAAAACCAAGGGTGTTAAGTTATATTCCTTAGATTTGTTTGTACAAAGAGTTTTCAATTTTGTTCTGAGTTCAATTATTTACTTACTATTATTCTGAATAAAAAATAAAAGAACAGTCTTCTGGTCAAGATGGCAGAGTATGTAAATGCCTCACTCTCATCCTCCCACAACCACATCAAAATCACAACTAAACTTATGGCTTGCTGATACAGCTCAGTTGGTTGGAACATTGTCCTGTAGGCCTCAATGTTGTGGGTTTGATTCCCAGTCAGGGCACATACCCAGGTTGCAGGCTCGATCCCCAGTTGATACGCCTACAAGAAGGCAACTGATCAATGTTTCTCTCACACATGGACATGTCTCTCTCTCTCTCTGTCTCTCTGTCTCTCTGTCTCTCTCTCTCTCTGTATATCTGTCTCCCCCTCCCCCTCCCTCCCTCTCTCCCTTCCCCTCTCTCTAAAAGAAATTTTAAAATGTCCTCTGATGAGGATAAAAAACAACTTTTTAAAACAAAATTACAACTAAACTTTAAAACAAATATCATTCAGAATCACATGAAATCTAGCTAAACAGAAGTCTAGCTAAACGGGAGTCCTATAAATAAGAGTATAAGGAAGAAACCACATTGTGACTAGTAGGAGGGGTGGAAACACAAAATGGGGTCATGGCTGTTTAACATGTGGCTGTTAAAAACCAGAGGAGATATCTCAGCAATAGAGATCCCCACTGAGAAACAAGCAGCCCCAGCCTACAACAGCCCCCCGAGCCCAGGGTACCAGTGCCAGGGGAAAAAGTCTCTATTACTTCTGTCTGTAAAAAAGAGCAGGGGTTGTGCTTAGTGTGACTGAGGGCTTCTGCAGTCCCAGACATTCCTCTTAAAGGGCCTACACATTAATTTATTTGGAATAACTTGTTCTGAGCTCCAGCGCTGAGGCAGCAGTTCAAAAGATGCCAGGATCATATGAAGGGGAACTTAATTGTCTGGCATCAGAGTGAGAGCTACAGAGGCAGTGTTCTCCAGAAAGAAGTGCTGCCAGAAACCATTGTTCCTTCACTGAGTCCTCCTCTACAGAGCCAGCAGGCAGGCGCCATATCTGAGTCTCAGTTAACCTGACGAACTCTGTTTGCCCTACCCTGGCGATTCCCTGAGATCCCGCCCATCCAACTTTTGGTCCCACTCAAGCCATTGCCATCAGCTTTTCCATAAAAATGATTGACTTGTCTTGGCTCATGCCTCAGACCTGCCTAAAATCTCTCAAACCAACAGCATCTGGCCTCAGCGTGCCCTAACAGCCCTTGCTAGGTGGCCCCAACACTGGCACTGGTGGCAGCTAGGCTCTTTTCGTAGCTTGGCCTCTCCTGGGTATTTCCAATCCCAGCACAAGTAGCAGCCATCTGGACATCACTTTGTAGCTCATGCTGAGTGTCCCAGGGCTGAGTGTCCCAGGGCACTGGTGGTGGCTGACCTTGGTTTGCACCTTTGTGAGAAGGCCCAATGACAGACATTTGGTGAACAGCTTCATACCACACCAAAACATCACCTAACCACCTCAGTGAGTGACACCCTCAAGGGTAGACTTGGTGGACATCAAAATCCCACTGAAATGTGTCCTGCTCCATTAGGTTGACCCCTGCACAGCAGATACATTACAGTGGTTGCAACCAGTCCTCACAGTGGATCAGCGTTGGAGTAAATCCCTCCCATTAAGGTGCCAACAGCAAACAAGGCTCAACTATAACAGGAAGGTGCACATAGCCTACCCATGGGTAATACCTGAAATGCCCAAGATCAGGTAGCCTGGGCCACTGGACACTATAAGACTCCTACTATGTAAGCACACTCTACCAACCCCAGGAGATATAGCAGCTTTAACTAATACATAGAAACAAACACAGAGAGGCAGTCAAAATAAGGAGACAAAGAAACATGTCCCAAATGAAAGAACAGAGCAAAACTGTAGAAAAAGAACTAAACAAAATAGAGACAAGCAATCTACCAGATGCAGAGCTCAAAACACTAGTTATAAGATTGCTCAATAAACTTAAGGGTAGAGTAATGAACTTAGTGAGAAATTCAACAAAGAGATAAGAGACATAAAAATTGAGATAGAAAACATAGAAAGTACCAGTTACAAATGAAGGATACAATAAGTGAAATGAAGAATAGATTATAGAAACTGAACAGTAGATGAGGCAGAGGATCAAATCAGCAATTTGGAATATAAGGAAGTAGGAAACATCCTATCAGAACAAAAAGAAAAAAAAGAACAGCAAAAAGAATTCAAAAGAAGGAGGTAGCTAAGGAGTCTCTAGGACATCTTTAAGCATACCAACCTTTGCATCATGGGAGTGCAAAAAGAAGAAGAAAGAGAGCACGGAACTGAAAAACCTATTTGAAAAATAATGGTGGAAAACTTTTCTAACCTGGTAAAGGAAATAAACATACAAGTCTGAGAAGCACAAAGAGTCCAGATACAATGAACCCAAAAAGGCCCACATAAAGATACATCATAATTAAAAAACCAATGTTTAAAGACCAAGAGAGAACTTTAAAGGCAGTAAGAGAAATTTAGTTACCTGCAAGGGAGCTCCCATAAGACTGTCAGCTGACTTCTCAACAGAAACTTTGCAGGCCAGAGGGATTGGCAAGAAATATTCAAATAATGGAAAGAAAGGACCTACAACCAAGATTACTCTACCTGGCAAAGCTATCATTTACAATTAAAGGACAGATAAAGAGCTTCCCAGACAAGAAAAAGATAAAAGAGTTCACTACCACCAATCCAGTATTACAAGAAATGTTAAAAGGTCTTCTTTAAGGAGAAGAAAAGAAAAAATCTTGAACATATGAATAACAAAATGTCAATAAATATGTATCTATCAACAATTACTTCAAATGGATTAAATGCTCCAATCAAAAGACATATGTAGGTCTATTGGATAACAAAACAAGACCCTTACATATGCTATCTACAAGACACTCACTTCAGATTGCAAGGCAAACACATACTGATTGTAAAGAGATGGAAAAACATATTTCAGGAAAATAATTTTTTTAAAACATAGGGTAGCAATACCTATATTAGACAAAATAGACTTTAAAATGAAGGCTATGACATGAGACAATGGAGGACCCAGCAATTCCATTTCTGGGTATTTACCTGAAGAAATACAAAACACTAAATTGAAAAGACATATACATCCATATGTTCATTGCAACATTATTTACAATTCTCAAGATATGGAAGCAACCTAATTGTCCACAAACAAATGAACAGATAAAAAAGTGCTGCATATATGCAACAGAATATGACTCAGCCATAAAAAAAAAAGAAACAAAGAAAGAAATATTGCCATCTGCAACAACATGGATGAACCTAGAGGGGATTGTGCTCAGTGAGACAGAGAAAGGCAAATAACATATGATTTCACTTATATGTGGAATCTAAAAAATAAATAAATAAAATAAATGAACAAACAGACCAGAAAAATGCTCATAAATACAGAGAATGTTTTAAAGGATACAAGATGGGAGGGAGGTTGAGGGGATGGGTAAAAAGGTAAAGGGATTAAGAAGTACAATTTGGTAGTTACAGGATAGTCATGGGGATATATAGTGTAGGGAATATATCCAATAATATTGTTATAACTATGTATGGTATAAAATGGGTGCTATAAAGTGATCACACAATAATTATATAAATATCAAATCACTTGGTTGTACACCTGAAACTAATATAATAGTGTATGTCAACTGGAATTGAAAACTAAAAAATTGTTTTAAAAATACATAAAATAAAAAATAAAAATAATAGCAAATAAAATAACAATGCTGAAAATTTTTATTATAATAAGGCCCACTTCCTTACCAATTGAAAAAGAAAAAAAACAGACCTGAGGAAGTACATCATGAGACAGTGGGTTGGATCATGTTACTTTTATTTTCTCCACAGATAGGCAACTTAAACATATTTTAAAGCAAAGACATCTCCCTTAAACATTAATAAGTTGCCCCTTCTTCCATGCTTTTTTCTGGCCCTTATGGCTGTTTATACAGTGGAATAGCTATAATGAGATTGAGATGTAATTGAGTAGACATGATTCTAATTGTCCCAGCTCTTTAGTTCCTCAAGGTGGTAATTTTGCCCCCCACCTGACAATTACCAATGTCTGGAGAAAATGTGGTTGCCACAGCTGGATTGGTTAGCCCTCATTCCCTTGAGCTAGTGGGACCTGCTCTGCCTAAAATGGATTGCCCCAGGCGGTGCCTGACACTGTACAGATTCCAGCCCCTTTGCTTCAAGAAGGGACCAACTCTGGTGCTGTTTGTGGGGCAGAGATCCCCTGGGATCAGGCTGAAGTTAGTTTCCACCTAGACAGCACCTCTTTCATTTTATTTTCTTGCCCTTTCCTACTTCCCTCAGGCACATTCTACTGAAAGCACTTTCTCAATAAATCACTTGCACAAAAATCCACTTCTGAGGTTTTACATCTAAGGAATCTCACCTAGGGCATTATGAATCTTGCTTTGTGGTTTATTATCTATAAACTGCATGTAAATGTTCCAAGTATACTTTAAAAAGATGAATATTCTTCTGTTGGGAGTAGGGTTCTATTCTACATTAATATGTTTGGCCAAATTTCAGTATTTATAAAAAAATTATTCTGACTTTACTGACATTTTGGCCTGTTATTTTTCTGATTTGCTGAGGCATATGAAAATCAGTTTTACTTCTCCTGCTATGGAAATTTAAAACTTTCTCTGTTCTGTATTGTTTAGCATATAAATGACAATATCCAGACATGATGCGAAACTCAAAAATTACTTACCTTTCAAAACAATTCAAGAACCATAGAACACTTGATCCATACCCCACCCTTTTTGTATTATTTTATATTAATTCTGCCTTCTCTGTTTTAATCCCAGAGCACATTATTATATTGTTTCATGCTGCCAATATTTAGTGATTGTTTCACATATCTTCTGTTGTCTGGAATCTTCATTTGCTATGTATTTTAGATTTTCTATTTGGGATCTCTTTAATTCTGTCTCAAGTAAAACAGATATTTAGAATTTTTTAGTCAATCTGCTCCTGGTAAATTCTCCTCTACATATGAATTTTGCACAAATTTTTGGAAGCTTTTCCACATTCATTTATGTCACAATTATTCTTTTCACCACCTGTGTTCTCCCCCTTACCCTGTTGCTTAACTATCCTGATGCTGTTGAGAAGTCAGATTTCACTATGTCTTGCTTTGAAGCAAATATGTTCTTGCTCTACAGATGTTTTTAAGACATTCTCATTTATATGCCAAAATTTTGCTCTGATTGTTCAGAATTAGATTCATTTTTTAAAGTAAACTTTCATTAAATCATGCATTTGCCCATGGATGGTTTTTAAAGTTCTAGAAAATTCTCTGACATTATATTTTCAAATATTGCTTCTGTCCCATTTCTCTTTTCTTAGCTATGACTTCTGATTACAATTTGGTTAGACCACCTTACTCTAGTCTCTGTTTTACCAACCTTTTACCATAGCCACTTTTTAATATAGATAATCCAGCTTAGTTGATTTCTCTTCAACTGGGTCTAATCTGCTTCTAAACCCATCCTTTGAGTTTTGCATTCAATTATTTGAATTTTGGTTTTAGAAGTTCAATAGACTTATTTAAAAATACATATGTAATCATTTCCTGCAGATACTTTTGTGTTTGTCTTTTATTTCTCTAAACATAGAGAACTTAAATATTTTTAAAATTCTTTTGAAAATTCTATATCTAAAGACTTTGAAGGTCTCTTCCTGCTCTTTTTTTATTTCTGTTTCTGCCTATTCATGGTACATCTTTGTATTGTGTACTTAGTTATATTAACTTTGAGCTACTTTTTTCACATTAGAGGAACCCTGGAACAAAAAGTTTCCAAGATCACTAATTCAGACCCTGACATCCTTCTTGACCCTCCCAAAACCCAGTTCTCTAAACCCCATCCTACAGTGCCTCTATACTCCTGTCTTTGCTCTCCCTTTTCCTTCTCCTCTCAGAATGCTGCCCTACTGTTAATTTCCCTTGATGACTAAATTTGTTAGATGCTCCATCCACTCTCAGAACCTAATCCCAACCAAAACCAAACTGTGGAAGGGGCATCTAAACCTTGGTCTTGGTTCAATTCCATAACTAAAGATTTACCCATTTCCCAAAGAGAGAGAGAGAGAAATTTATTGAACATTTCAGAATGTATTAGGTCTTCCTATCTGAGGTTCCCCAACTTATAACAACTTATCCACTTATTTTTGGGACTGGGAAATGTCTTTCTTTGGTTTAAGAAAGCAAAATGGACTACTGTGTTGAAAGACTTTAAAGGTTCTCAAACCATGAATGAGTCCAGTCAGAGATTAAGAGTTAAGGAAAAACTTTAGAAGCCAATTCAAAATTTATCCTTTTAAAACTGATTGGTCATATATTTAAAATTACAAACAACTAAAATATAAAACTGACAAGTTATTGACACAGTTTAGAAACTATTTGGAAAGAACATTCAGGGCTTAAACTTAATTACCAAATAGCCTTTGCTCTAGCTACAAGCTTTTTGAATTGTCTGTCTTGAGCTTAGTGACACTACAAAATAATGTCTACTGGTAAAATGCTGAAATGTCTAAACTTCCAGCGTTAGTCCAGTGCCATTAAGGTAGCGTTTCTAATAAGATAGAAAATACTCAACCCGAGTTCATGGCTTTACAATGAAAACCATTAGAAAAGCTTAAATAAAGACAGAACCCAGAAATATAGGACCCTATTGATTTGGATACTTGCTGGTATTATAAAGGAAAAAGTTACCAGGTTTGGAAATGTTTAACCCTCAAAAGAAGGGAAGAAACCTAAATACCCTATTCAAAAAAAGAATACTAACTCAGTTTTGAGAAAGCAAATGTTCCAAACACTTAAATCTCACTAGATTAAAAAGGTAATGTGGGGACTCTTGAAGGTCTGTCCGGGGCAGGCAGCCCAGTACTATGTATCATTATCACATGCCTATGAATCATTGCACACATGCACTGTAGTCCCCAGTGACCTAAGTTTTGGCACTATCCCACTATTGCCCAAGCCTGTATATAAACCTCCGTAACCAGTAATAAAGTTGGCTTGTGGTGTGAAGTGCAACTCCTATGTTGGTTCCTCGTGCTTTTTTTCAATCGGATCTCTCACCACTGAAACCTACCCCGGCTGAACAGCTGGACTCTGAAAGATGATATTATCCATATTGCTTGAAGGACAACATACTACATTTCTCACTGATATTGGGATGGCATATTGTAACATTAACATTGCTTTATTTTTCACCCTTTTCCTCAGAGTCACCATTGTCAGTGATGAAGTTTGAGAATTTGCTTTATAATTTGTCTCCCATTCCTTCAATATCTCTATAGTTTCCCTTAAGTCTAAACACATTTCCTTCTTAGCCCAACTGTCTCAATAACTTCATGTACTGGGGCATTAAAATTTATTGTGACCCTGAAGGATTCCTGTCAAAAATCCCCTTATGCATTTTCCTTATACCTGTGTTTCCTAAAGTCTTTACTTTAGGAAAGACTTTAGTTCCTCTGTCCTCTTCTATTTATCTTTCCGAGAACTTAAGCCAATTAGTGAACAGGATTCCTCCTCTCTGTGGGCAAGGAATTCCACTGACATTGGACATTTACAGGGGTGTGTGACCCCATAATAAAACATCGTAATAAGTAGAGGTAGAAACCTCTATGTCCCTCCCCAAAATTCCCAAATATAATTTAAAATTAAAGAAATTTGAGGGACTTTGCCCAATAATTCAAAGAATACTAAATGCAAAACTCCTGGTTCCTACTTCTAGCTCATGCAACATTTCCATTCTGTCTGTTAAAAATCAAATGGAAAGGAGTACTGCCTATTCCAAGACATGAGAACTGTTAATATGTCCCACTTCAAAATTGCTGTATACTCTATTCTTTAATCCACCCTTTTCAGAATTTTTCCTTCCCACTCCAGCCCCTTAACTCTACACAGTCACTTGGCCTTAGGCCTTCTCCAAGTGCTCAAAGGCTATTAAGGAGCTCAGAGACCCCAAAACAACTACCTGAGAGTGAAAGATTAATTAGAAACGGAATGGATATTTTATCCTCTTAGATGAGTTTAAAAACACCCAAGCAGCCACTCAGTGTTTCCTTAGTCCCTGTCCCCAAATTTAGTTCACATTTTACATAAAATTACATTTCAGAGCAAAAGTAAATTTTATGTCTCCCTCAACAACTTTCACTGCATTTCACAAAATTTGATAGGGAGTTTTCATTTCCACTTTGCTTAAAATATTTTTTAGTTTCTCTTGAGAGTTGTTTGGCCTATGAGTAATGTAGAAATGTATTGTTTAATATCTATGTACTTCAGGATTTTCCAGTTAGCTTTCTTTTATTGGTTTCTAGTTTAGTTCCATTGTTGTTTAAGATACATGCTGTAAGGTTTCTATTCTTCTAAATTTTTAAGGTGTTTTATGTTCCAAAATGTGGCCTCTCTTGGTAAAAGTTGCATGTGAGCTTGAAAAGAATGTGTATTCTGCTGTTTTTGATGAAGTGTTCTATAAATGTTTATTGAATCCTATTGGTTCAAAATACAAACATCAATCAATGTAGCATACCACATTAACTGAAACAAAAAAATCAATGATCATCCAATTGAAGCAGAAAAGGCCTTTAATAAAATTTAGCACCTTTCTTTATTTAAAAAAGAAAAACATTCAACAAACTAGGAATAGAAGAAACTTCCTCAACATAAAAATCATGCATGAAAAATCCACAGCTACATTACCCTCTATGGTGAAAGACCGAAAGCCTTTCCTCTAAAACCAGGAACAAGAGATATTTATCACTCTAGTCACATCTTTCTAACATCATATTGGAAGTTTTACCAGTACAAAAAGGCACAAATAGTAAATAAAGGATTTAGAATTGGGAATAAAAAAGTAAAATGCCCTCTGGTAAGAGGTGACCACATCTTATATATAAATATCCCTAAGATTCCACACACAAAAAAATTATCTGGGCAAATAAACAAAGTCAGCAAAGTTGCAGGTTAAGAAATCAACACTCAAATATCATCTGCATATTTAAATAATAACAATCTAAAAAGCAAATTAAGCAAAAGATCCCATTTACAATAGGACCAAAAGAACAAAGTACTTAGAAATAAACTTAACCAAGAAAGTGAAAGACTTGTACACTTGAAACTACAAACATTACTAAAAGAAATTAAAGAAAACATAAATAAATAAAAAGATATTCATGTTCATAAGATGTCAGCACTACCCAAAGTAACCTACAGATTCAGTGCAATCCTGAAAATTCCAATGTTTTATGCAGAAATAGTAAAACTATTTCTGAAAATTTTATGGAATTTTTAGAGATCCCAAGTAGACAAAAACATAAAAATAAAACTTGAAGAACAAGAAGAAGATGGAGTTACCATACTTTCTGATTTTAAAACTTACTATAAAGCCACAGTAATCAAAACAATGTGGTACTAACATAAAGATAATTACATAGACCAATAGGATAAATGAAAGCTCAGAAATAAACATTCTTACATATGATCAAATGATTTTCAACAAAGATAACAAGACCATCCCAAGACCAAATGGGAAAGCACAGGCTTTTCAACAAATGTCACTGGGAAAACTTAGTATATACACACAGAAGATTGAAGTTACACTCTATCTTCTAACATATTCAAAAATTAACTGAATATTGATTAAAAATCTAAACATAAGAGCTAAAACTATAAAAAACTCTTGGAAGAAAACATAGGGAGAAAGCTTTATTACGTTGGATTTGGCAAGGATTTCTTGGCTATGACCAAAGGTATGACCAGCAAATAAAAATAAATAAATTAGACCTAATCAAAATTTAAAATTTGTGTGCATCAAAAGACATCAACAGGGTAAAAAGGCAACTCACAGAAATGGAAAAAAATATTTGCAAATCATATATATTTTTAAAGATTTTATTTATTTATTTTTAAAGAGAGGGGAAGGAGGAGAGAGAGAGAGGGAAGGAAACATCAATGTGTGGTTGCCTCTCATGCATCCTCTACTGGGGACCTAGCCTGGAACCCAGGCATGTTCCCTGACTAGGAATCAAACCGGAAACCCTTTGGTTCACAGGTTGGTGCTCAATCCACTGACCCACACCAGCCAGGACTGCAAATCATATATTTGATAACATATTAAGGCTAACATTATATTTTTAAAAACTTCTACAATTTGAGAACAACACACACAAACACACAAAGCAATCCAAAAGTGATCAAGGTGTGGGGGTTGGGCTGGGGGGAAAAATTGGGACAACTGTAATTGAACAACGATAAAATAGTTAATAAAAAAAAAAGTGAGCAAAGACTTGAATGGACTTTCTCCAGGTATAATACAAATGAGTATAAGCACATAGATACTTAATATCATTAATCATTAAGGAAATGCAAATAAAAACTATAAAGATATACCTTTCAAACACAATAAGATGGCTACTATTTTTTAAAAATCAGAAAACGAGTTTCAGTGAGGAGGTGGAGAAACTGAATCTCTTATACATTGCTGTTGGGGATGTAAAATGGCAGAGCCGCTATGAAAAACAGCATGGCAGTTCCTCAGAAAATTAAACATAAAATTACCATTTGATCCAACAATTCCTCTTCTAGTTTCATAACCGAAAGAACTGAAAGCAGAAAATTGGACATACATTTGCACAATAATGTTCATAGCAGCATTATCCATAACAGTCAAACAGTGGAAATAACCTAACTCTTCATCAATAGATGAATGAAACTTTGCTCAACATTATTAATCATTAAGTATAAATGCATGTGCCATGGAATAATATTCAGCCTGAAACTAGAAGGAAATTCTGAACCATCCTACAACATAAATAAACCTAAGGATATGCTAAGTAAAATAAGCCAGTCAGAAAAAAAAAGAAATACTGTATGATGCTGTTTATGTTATCCAGAGTAGTTAAATTCAAAGAAACATAAAATTGACTAATGATTAAGAGGGGCTTGGGGAGAGGGAAATAGAGGTTTATTCTTTCAATGGATACAGAATTTCAGTCTGGGATGATGGAAAAGTTTGAAGATAGTTGGTGGTGATGGTTGCACAACAATGTAAATGTACTGAATTTCACAAAACTGTTCACTTTAAAATAGCTAATATGTTCAATTTTATGTTGTGTATATATTACCACAACAAAAATTTTTTTAAGTATTTTAGTGGGAGGAAAAGAGATGGAATGTGATCATTTCTGCATTTTATATATTAGTGAACATTCAATAAGGACAATGAGAGATTGCAGCCCCTCCTAGTCAAAATACTCAGATATCAGGGAAAATTATTCATTAATTCACGTTTCTCAGGGGTTTTACCTGGACCAATCAACTGGGCAAAGTGTGGGCACTACATTCAGTCCAGCATGAGACAAATGACCTCAAAAAGATGGATATGGCATTTTTTTTTAAAGAAATAGAACTTCTGACCAAGATAGAGGCTTAGGTAGATATGTATTGCTTCCTCACACAACCAAAAGAAGGACAACAACCAATTTAAAAACAAAAAACAGAGAGAACTGCCATAAGGTTGAACTGTATGGAAGTCCAACAACCAAGGAGTTGAAGAAGAAACATTCATCCAGACTGGTAGGAGGGGTGGAGACAGGCATCTGGGGTGGAGAGGATGCATGGCAAGGTGGCAGATGGAGGACCAGGTGGGCAAGGCAGTGGCTAGCAGACCAGCAGTCCCACATTTGTATGTGGATAAACCAAGAGGAACAGCTGGGAGGCGAGACAGACCATGCAACCCAGGGTTCCAGCATGAAGAAATAAAGCCTCAAAACTTCTGGCTGTAAAAACCTGCAGGAGTTGCAGTGGCAGGAGAAACTCCCAGTCTCACAGGAGAGTCTACTGGAGGGACACACGGGTCCTAGAATATACACAAATCCACCAACCTAGGAATCAACTCCAGAAGGGCCCTATTCATTTTTGGGTAACAGGGGAAAAACTGAAAGCAGGGCAAGAGCCAAGTTTATTACTGAAGAATATCTTGGTCGCTTCCAAGTTTTAGCCATTATGAATAAATCTTCTGTAAACATCTGTGTGAAGGTTTGGGTGCACTTATTTTCAACTCATTTTGGAAAATACCAAGGAGTGTGAGTGTTTGATTAAATGTAAAGAGCATTTGAACTCTGTAAAAACTGCCTAAATGTCTTCCAAAGTGGCTGTACCATTTTGCATTCCCATCAGTAATGTGTGAGAGTTCCTGTTACTCTACATCCTTGTCAGCATTTGGTGTTATCATTGTTTCAGATTTTGGCTATTCTAATAGGTGTGTAGTGGTATCTTGTTGTTTTAATTTGCATTTTCCTGATAATATATGAGTTGAGCATCTTTTTATATGCTTACTTGACATCTGTATACCTTCTTTAGTGAAGTATCTATTAAGATCTTTGGATTATTATTTAAACAGAATGTTTTCTTATTGTTGAGTTTTAAGTGTTTTTTGTATATTTTAGATAACGATCCTTTATCACATCTGTATTTTGCAAATATTTACTCCTAGCCTATGATTTGACTTCTAATTTTCTTGATATTGTCTTTTACAGAGCAGACATCTTTAATTTATTAAAGTCCAAATTATCAATTATTTCATAAAGTATTCCTGTCATGTTTTATCTAAAAAGTCATTGTCATAATCAAGCTTATATAGGTTATTACCCATGTTATCTTCCAGGAGTCTTATAGTTATACATTTTACATTTATATGTGTGATTCATTTTGAGTTAGTTAATTTTGATGCAAAGTGTAAGATAGATAGATATATATATAGATATATATATATATATATGCTTGTGGATATGAATGATTCCAGTATCATTTGTTGAAAAGGATATTTTTGCTCCAGTGTGTTGCCTTTGTTTATGTGTGCTTATTTATAAATGAATATGCATATATATATGATAAACATGTTTATATATAAGTAAAATAAATATATGTATATGCATATGATTATACATAAGTACACATAATGGAATACACTGTTGCTATTGTTATTGTAAAAAACTATTATCCATTAAATCCATTAATAATGAGAAAAATAAAATTTTTTCATTTCACTATTTCCATTCTTCAATGTTCTTCCCTTTTATGTAAATCTGACATTCTCACCTATATTATTTTCCTTTTTTAAGAAAATTCTTTTTAACTTTTCTTGTAAGGCACAGATATAAGCAACCAGTTCACTCAATTTTTTTTTGTCTGCAAAAGTCTTTATTTCTCCTTCACTTTTTAAGAATATTTTTGCAGGGTACAATTTGCACAATGGAATACTACACAGCAGAAAGAAAGAGCTGCTACCCTTTGCAACAGCATGGATGGAACTGGAGAGTACTATGCTAGGTGAAATAAGCCATGCGGTGAAAGACAAATACCATATGATCTCACCAATAAGTGGAACATAATCAACAAAATAAGTAAGCAAACAAAATATAACCAGCAACACCGAAATATAAAACAAACTGACAGTAACCAGAGGGGAGGAGGGTGGCGGATAACGGGAAAAGGAAGGGAAGGGTCATCAAGGAACATGCATAAAAGACCCACTGACAAAGATAAATGTGGGAAGGATTGAGGGTGGGAGATGGGGAGGGGCGGGGCTGGGGAAAGTGGTGGCCGGAAAATGTTGACAGAAAAAAGCGGGGGGAGGCTAAGAATAGTATAGGAAACTCAGAAGTCAGAGAACTAATATGTACAACCCATAAATATGAACTAAGAGGTGTGGTAATGATGGGATGGGGTACAAGGCAGAGGGAATAAAGGTGAGGAAAAAATGAGACAACTGTAATAGCAGAATCAATAAAATATACCAAGAAAAAATAAGAATAATTTTGCAAGGTACAGAACTCTAAATTGATGACTTTCTCCTCTCAAATTTTTAATATTTCACTCCATTTTCATCTTGCTTTGATCATCATTATTTCTGAAGAAAAATAAGATGTAACTCTTATCTTTGTTATTCTATAGGTTTCTTTTGGGACATTTTAAATCTCTGATTTCTGTAATTTGAAAATGATAAGCCCAGGTGCACTTATTTTTGTTTGCTAACTGAGAAAGGACCACTGATATCTGATCTTAGATCATGTGCCCAGATAAATCTCTATGATTCAGAAAATACGGGAACACAAAAGTATTTTCAGCTTGAGTTCAAATCTTGAACCTGCCATGTTTAGTTTCAGGACTTTACAAAAATCTGTTCCAGAAATTGTTGTACATACTTTTGGAGTTACAACACACCTTGCATCTCCAAATATTATTGTCTCCTTCTATTTTACAAGATAAGCTTATGTTCATCCAGTTAAGATATTATTATCTTTCTGCTCTTGCAGCAAGGTGTGACCATGTGATTGAATCTGCATGTAGAATATGTGTCAAATCACTTGCCAGTTGTGAGCCTGAGCCCCAGAACTTGCAGATGATGCCCCACCTTTCCTCCTGCTCTCTCATTAGTATCTGAATCACAGATGTGGCAGCAGCCAAGCTTTTAACTTGCAGACAAGTACAACACCCTAAATGTTCCAGAAACACAGGATGTGGGTATTCAGAACCACTGAACGATGTCATGAAGCGAAACTCCTGCACGGGTTCATGTTTTGCTCCCCAACTCTGCTTCCAATCACCTGCAGAAAAGCAGAGAGATGGTGGAGGAAGACTGCTAAACAAATTTATGTAATTTTCTGACAGCAAGGCTGTAGACACTTTATGATTTTTTGGCAATTGACAGCCCCATGAATGGATCCACACATTTGAACACATTGCCTCACTTGCTGATTGTTAAAACACTACGTTAATTCTGAAAAGTTTCTTAAATTATCGAGACCCTGTGTGTTGCCAGCCTGTATAGGAATGAATCAGGCAAGAATTCTTGCCTTAGCTCTCACACTGATGAGAAAATGGAGGCTCACAGAGGGAAGTTCCCTTTTCAAGGTCTCGCTGACAGTCAGTGATTCAAACCCTGGGGCTTGAACCCTGATAGCCACTCCCAAATCTGTGCTCTGACGCCCCAGGGCTGCTCTGGGTGCCTCCCACAGGACTCACCCTCCCTCAGCGTCCTCCCTCCCAGCTGCTACTGTAGAGGGAATCAAGGCTGATACCGGAGATGAAATGCTAATTGCCCTGACTTATGATGTAAATGCTTCTCTTTCACCTCTGTAAACCCTTTTCTCGCCAAATCTATACCACGCCTCCCAAGACCCTTCCCCACTTAGCCCAGCATAAAAGGAATGCGGGGCTATTGTTCTGGGCTCAGAATTTGGAGTTTGTCTCCTCTGGGCCCGTGCGCGTAAATAAAGATCGTGCTCCTAACCCCTCCGTGTCTAGTCGTTTCATTTTTCCGTAACACTACTGCTGGTCCTGCCCTGCCTGCTCATCCTCCTCATGGGATGTGTCCTCCCACTTGCCTGCCACTGGGGAGAGAAGTGTCACTGTTTCAGTCCAGAGCCAATCCTTCACCTTCATTTAGAACTTACCCTCCCTGCTGTCTTAGACACTCAACTTTTCATCAATACCTAACATGTGATTCTGTATGTTGCACGTGATTTTTAGAGCAGTATAAATTTTATCATATGTTTAATCTTCCGAATGACCAAAAATTGTTATTTTTAGTATTGCCATACTATGGGAGAACAACAGAGGCACAGAGAAATTAATCTTTCCAGTGATCACACCCCTAGGGAAATATGGGAATGCATAAAAGTTGTTCAGCATTGTCTTTGAGAAAATAAAGGACCAGTGAAAGTGCTTTGACAGCTCTCTGTCCCTTGATTTCTTGTAACACCCACTCTGATAAAAGCATTAAAGTAGGGCCTCACCTAGCTGTGGGACTCTGGTAGAGCTGGGTGGACCCTAAAATACTCTGGCTACTGCCTCAGGTCCCTGTAAGCCTATAAATAAGAAATATCTTTTTATTCCAGTTAAATAAATAAATTCCTGCACTTATAACTTTGTTAGGTACTTAGATCTGTCCCATGTTGTTTAGAGAGTGAGCCACATTCTTTTTGTTTGGGCCACTGAGTCACATTCCTTATCTCTTCTTCCTCCTCTCAAAGTCCTCCTACCTCCAACTCTAGCTTGTGTGGCTCATAATGCATTGAGCAGAAGCCTGTAACCCAAAAGGCTGCTGGTTCGATTCCTGGTCCAAACACATGCCTGGGCTGCAGGTCATGTCACTAGTGAGGGCGTGTGAGAGGCAACTGACTGCTCTTTCTCTTGTAGGGCCCATCGATGTTTTCCTGCCTTCCCCTCATCTAAATAAATAAATAAAATATTTTCGAAAAGTCTCTGCCACCTTCAAATGCTCCTGCTCCCACAATTCAGCAACACTGGCCTCTTCAATGTCGCAGGTCACACTTATTTCTCTTTCTCCGAGAGGCCTCCACTGACCTCCCTCTGTATAAATTCAGCCCCCGCGTTCCCCATCCCAACCCCTGCATATTTTCTCCTGAGCACGGTCCATCATCTAATATACATATGCGATGCTGCTTATTTGATTTGTTTTTTATCGGCCCCCTCCCACTAGAATAGAAGTTTCCACCTTGTTAGCTTCTTGATACTGAGCGCCTAGAACAGTGCCCAGCACACAGCAGGTACAGAAAATGTATGCAATTAATATATTTTCATTCCAAATGACTCTGGAGCTCCAGATGTCTCCTCTGGCCACTCCTCGTCTCCCGCATGTCCCTTTCTGCCTCTCCTCACCCCTAATGTGTCAGTATTGTCAAGGCTCCATCATCAGTGCTCATTTCTGTCATTCTCCTCCTTTGGGGCGTCACCTGGGCAAGGTTGTTTTAAGGTTCAGTCACAGCTCAAGACGGTAATGTACATAAGGAATCCGTACCAGACCTTGGCACACTAGGCTAAACTCTTATGTTTTAGAAACATATAAAACACAGGAAACTGATTTATAAGTTCTACACTCAGAAGGCTTACATGCTACTACTTGTGTAACCAGCAGACATGACCTCCAGGTCTTGTATTCTACTGAGTTGTTCCTCTGGCTTACAGCTGACCGTGGTGTCTGGGTTCACCATGGTGAATCCCATCTGTCTGGTGGAAAATGAGAAAAATTAGCCGACAACAAATCCAAAAGCACCAGAGATTCTTGATAAGATCCCTCAGCCTGTGGCGGTGGTGGTCATTGCCGGGATGTATCGTACAGGAAAATCCTACTTAATGAACCGCCTGGTAGGAAAGATCCATAGTGAGTGTTGTTCTAGGCTGTTTGCTTGGAAACAGCGACAACACAGGCTGATCACACCTTCTTCAGGGTTATCTTAAGGGAGAACCTAATTCCTCACACTGAAAAAAACTTCTAATTCTACTCTGAGATATCGCTCTGCCCCTCTTTCTGTGATACATACATTACATGCCTGGGCTCATTGGCACTTATAAGAACCTGCAAGTTAAAAATTATTATAACCACTTTCCAATGATATAAATGAGTCTCACAAAGGCTGAGTACATAAGTTACAAAGCCAAGATTAAAACCTAAACAATCAAGTAAAAGGGCAGACTAGGAAGTTTTAAGTCCTTGTTTCCCATGGAGACATCAAAAAATAACTCCAAAACTGACTAAAACAACTTTATAGCATTTCTGGAAAACAGTCAAAAGCCTAAAGTAACCAAGCCAAATACCCAATCGAAAAAAAAAAAATCCACATTCAAAATGGTCGGAAATTCTGTGACGTATGCTTGCCCTTCCTCTGCATCCTCCCCAGTGTGGTAACGACTTTGTCTGCAGGAGGTGACCACCCAGTGCTCAGTTCCCTCCCTCAGTCAGAGGGAGTAGTGCAGACCTTATCTGCAATGTTCTAACTTGTTTGAGAGCTACTTCTTCATGTCTTTGTTTCACTTTGCATGGATTTCAAAAGGGCCACAGATAAGGAGGTAGTGGCTTAGCTTATATCTCAGGAGGAAAAAAGTAGTGGGCATTTCCAAGAAAACTGCAGCTAAACAGACCCACAGAAGCCTAGGTCAAGAGGGTATGAGCGAAGACATAAAATAGACCATCTAAGGCAGCAGCTTAGTTCCCAATTCCCTTCTTCGAATGGAATGGAGCAGAGAAGAATTTGCTGACAATAGTCTAACTTAGCAGAGGTTCCCAGAAGACTTGTCTCTTCTGCCTAATTTGGATCTCAGTAAGAGGGAGACAATGGGTACCACTTGGGAAAGCTGCAGAGAAACTGACCTGCAGGGACCTGCGGGGACCTGCAGCAAGACATTATAAGTGTATGATATTGTGATTTATAATTTTTAAAATATGTATTTTGTCTCCCTTGTTGCTAGCACACAGCCTCTAAACCCTTGTAATTTTCTAAGAGATGAAAATGATGAGAGTATATTGTGTTATAATATTGGTCTTTTGTCCTCATATCCTGAAAGAAATCCAGGGAAATAAGGGTGAAAAGAGACCACAATGGTACCTTGGTATTTGTTGTTAATTTGTTCTAGAACTCATGACGAGTGCTAAAACTGATGAGTACCAAGATACACAGTATTTTGTTATTTATAACAAGCCCTTTTTCAATCACACTTAAATTTATGTTAATGAGGTGATTTTGGAAAGCTCCTAGATAATCACAGAATGGAGGCTGGTTTCTATGGAAGCCAACCACGGGATCAGAGAGTCGTACTTTGAGCCTCACACCCCCCATCCTCTGGGGGTAGAGGAGGGATTAGAGGTTGAGGTAGTCACCAACTGCCAATGATTTATTCAATTATGTCTATTTAATGAAGCCTTCATAGGAAACCTTAACTGAAGTTGTCCAGAGAGCTCCTGGGTGGATAAACAAATGAGGTGTTCAGAGGGTGGCATACCCAGAGAGAATATAGAACATGGAAGTTTCATACCCCTTCCCTGAACCCTGCTGTATGACTCTCTTCCATCTGGCTCTTCCTGAATTTTATCCTTTTTAAAAATAAATCCATAATCTAGTAAGTAAATTTCTTCTGACTTCTATCATCCATTTGATTAAATTATTAAACTTGAGGAGGAGGTCATGGGAACACCCAATTTATAGTCAATCATACAGAAGTATAAATGACAAACCGTACTTGTGTTTGGCATCTAAAATGGGGCAGTTTTGTGGGACAGGCTCCTTAACCTGTGGAATATGCACTAACTCCAGGCATTTAGTGTCAGAATTGTTTAGTGCAGGAAAATGACCACACATGTGCTGACCAAAGTCAAGTGTTAAGAAGAGACTATTGAGGGGAGAAACATAATTTTTCCTCTTCAGAGTGGATAAAAAAAAAATAGACCACCAAAGTCCTCAAGGAGAGATTATTTGGGGAATTAAGACATTGAAGAGCAGTATGACCCTGACTGGTATGGCTCAGCTGGTTGGAGTGTCATCCTGTAAACCAAAAGGTCATGGGTTTGATTCCCGGTCAGGGCACATGCCTAGATTGTGGGTTCGGTCCCCAGACAGGGCGCATATGAGAGGCAATTAATCAATGTTCATCTCTGACATCGATGTTTTTCTCCCTCTCTCTCTCCCTCTGTTCCCTTCTCCCTTAAACCAATAAGCATGTCCTCAGGTAAGGATAAAATAATTAAAGGCAATATGTATATGGACAAATTAAAACAACCACACACAAGCCCAGAGAACATGCAAGTTAATAAAATGACTAAAAGACCTTAAGGTTTATCCTGAGGAAAATATCAAGACCCAAAACCAATGCCCAGCTAATTAGTGTGGGACTATCTCAGCACAAAGTCAGTGTGCAAAGAACTAGAAAAGGTGGCTATTTTCACAAATGCCCAATTTTCAACAACAATAAAATCACAAGGCATATAAAGAAACAAGAAAATATGACCCCCTCAAAGAAAGAAAATTAGCCCTGGCTGGGGTGGCTCAGTGGATTGAATGCTGGCCTGAAAACCAAAGGGTCACCAATTCAATTTCCAGCCTAGGGCACATACCTGGGTTGCAGGCCAGGTCCCCAAGAGGGGGTGTGTGAGAGGTAACCACACATTGATGTTTCTCTCCCTCTTTTTCTCCCTCCCTTCCCCTCTCTAACAATAAATGAATTTAAAAATTTTTTTAAAAAAGAAAGAAAGAAAATTAGTGGCAGAAAGGATCCCTGAAGAAACTCATCATTGACTATACTATGCAAAGACTTCAAAATAACTATATTAAATATGCTTAAAAAGCTAAAGGAGAACACAAAGAACTAAAGGAAATATGTGAACAAAATTATTATATCAACTGATAGAAATTCTAAAAATAAACCAAACAGAAATTTTGAAATTGGAACATACAGTAAATGATTTGAAAATTTTCCTAGAGATCTTCAACATCATGCATAATCAGACAAAGAAAAAATCAGCAAACTTGAAAATATGATGTATGAAATTACCAAGTCTCAGAGCAAAAGGAAGAATGAAAAAAAAAAAGCACAAGACTGAGAAATATGTAAGATACCAAAAAACAGACTGGTGTATGTATTATGGGAGTCACAAAAAACAAGGTAGTGGCAGAGAGAATACTTAAAAAAATAATGTTTAAAAAATTCCAATGTGACGAAAGACATGATGTACAAATGCCAGAAACTTAGCAACTTCAAGTAGGATAAATCCATAGAATATCTTGGTAGCAACAAAAGAGAAGAAAATTATCACATACGATAAATTATTAGACAATTTCTCAGCAAACAACCGTGGAAGTCAGAGGTAGTAGAATTATACACTTAAGTGCTAAAAGGAAAAAGAACAATCGATCAAGAATTCTATAACCAACAAAACTGTCCTTCAAAATGAAGTAGAAATTAAGACATTTCCAGATAAACAAAGGTTAAGAGTTTTATTACTACTAGACCTCCCTTATAAGAAACTCTTAAGAGTATCCTTTGGGCTAAAATGCAATAGAGGGCAACTAGGAACCATATAAAATATAAAGGTTTCTGGGAAAGGGAAATATACAGGTAAATATAAAACCAGTAATTTGGGCTTGTAACTCTGTTTGCATTTTCTACACTTTTAAAGAGTCAGATGCATTAAAATATACAAATTTATGTGAATGGATAGACAGTATATCAAGAAGTAAATAAGGCAGGATGGTAAAAAGCTCAAAAAATTCCTTAACAAGTGGAATAAGGGAAATTGAGACAAATATTTAAACAAGGTCAAACAATTTGAGCAATTTAGAGCCAGCTAATGAATTACAAGGTTTTATCTTTTCTAACCAAGAACCTTAGGAACAAATGGTTTACACATTCCACACCATCCCAGGACAGTCCAGCCTCAGTCCCAGTTTCTCTTCAATTATGTTCTTTAAAAGGGGAACTAACCAGAAAATAACCCTGACCCTTCTATGGATACATTTTGATGAGTCAACATATTGAAGGACACACCTGGAAAACTGATGAATATTCTGTTCAGACCCTCTTCTGAGACCCCCTCCTAGGATTCCCACTGGGTAAAAAAAGAGTAAAAGCCTCAAGAGAAAAGACTCATAGCATGTTTGTTCTCTCAAGATCATGCCCACAAGACTTCCAACCAGGGGAGCAGCAGGGAGCAGCAGTTCACCCTGGGCTCGCCCCCTGAACCTGTTTCCAAGACCTCATCCTTCTCTGTCTTACCAGTGCTGCGGTTACCGCAGCACTCCCCACCCCCTGCCTTGGCTCACTTCTGTCACTGTGACTTTGACCTCTCAGTGAATTCATACAGTCCAGGCTGGAACATTTTCAAGGAACGATCATACGTTATACCACAAAAAATGTCTTAATAAATTTTTAAAAACTTAGATCATCGAAAGCACAATAGAATAAAACTATAATCAATAGCAGAAGTGTAATGGGGAAATTCACAAATATGTAGAAACTAAGCAACATGCTCTTCAACAACCAATGTATCAAAAAAGAAATCATAAGGAATATTGCTTAATAATTAAAGATAAATTAAAATAAAAAACATAAGAAACTAATGCAGCAAAAGCAGTCCCAAGTTGGAAATTTATAACTGTAAATACTTACAAGAAAAAAGATCTCAAATAACAACCTCATTTGATGTCTTAAGGGACTTGGAAAAAACCACCCAGGACTAACAAAAGAAAGGAAATTTAAAAATTAGGGCAGAAATAAATAAATCAACAATATAAAAACAGTAGAGAAAATTGACAAAACCAACAGCTGGTTTTCGAAAAGTGTAACAAAAATGACAAAACTTGAGCTGTAATAACTAGGGGGGAAAAGGCAGACTCAGATTACCAAGAGCAGACATCTAAGTGAGGACATTTATGATCGACTCTTTCTATAGAAATAAAAAGAATTTATGGGAGTATTATTAATAAGGATGCCAACAAATTGGATAACCTAGATACAGTATACAAATTCCTGGAAATACAAAATCTACCAAGACTAAATTATGAAGAAATAAAAATCTGAATAGATTTATAACTAGCAAAGAGATTAAATTAGTAATCAGTCTTTCAACAAAGAAAATTCCTGAACCAGATAGCTTCACTGGTGAATTCTACCAAACATTTAAAGAGCTAACACCAATTCTTCCCAACTCTTCCAAAAAATTGAAGAGAAGGATCATTTTCTTACTCATTCTGAAACCAGCAATACCCTGATACCAAAGCTATATGAACATACTACAAGAAAAGAAAATTACAGAACAATATCCTCTACAAATATTGACACAGAAATTCTTAACAAAATATTAGCAAATTAAAATCAGCAGCTCATTAAAATGATTGTACACCATGATCATGTGATACTTATTTCTGGAATGC
The DNA here is from genome assembly GCA_004026545.1 of Mormoops blainvillei. Classification (NCBI taxonomy): domain Eukaryota; kingdom Metazoa; phylum Chordata; class Mammalia; order Chiroptera; family Mormoopidae; genus Mormoops; species Mormoops blainvillei. The sequence continues at coordinate 141,708 of PVJD01002588.1, read as the reverse complement.
AAGGATGTTTCCGCATATAAAAATCAATTTAATATACCACATTAAGAGAATGAAGGAGAAGAAATGACATGATCATCTCGACTGATGATGCACAAAAAGCATTTGACAAAATTCAACACACCTTCCTGATTTGAAAAACACTCAACAAATTAGAAATAGAAGAAAACTATCTCAATGTAATCAAGGCCACATGAGATGAAAATCTCACAGCTAACACCACGCCCAACAAGGCTGTACTAAACGCTTTTCTGGTAAGATCAGAAACAAGGCTAGGATACCTGGTTTTGCCACTTCTATTTGACATAGCAGTAGAGGTTCCAGTCAGATCAAATAGGAAGTATAAAGTAATACAAGACATTCAAACTGGAAAGGAAGCGATAAATTATTTCTTTTTACAGATGACATGATCATATATGTAGAAGCCATGAAGACATGAAAAGACTATTAGAAAAAATAAATAAATCCAGCAATGTTGCAAGGTACAAAATAAACATACAAGACATTTGTTGTGTTTCTATACATTAACAATGAAAAAACTGAGAAGGAATTTAAGAGAACACATTTGTTTATAATAATACCAAAAAGAATAAAATACTTAGGAATTAAGTGAACCAAGAAAATGAAAAACTTACCCAATGACTATAAAATATTGCTGAAAGCAATTAAAGAAGTAATAAATAAAAAGATATCCTGTTTATAGATTGGAAAAAATAATATTGTTAAGATTCCAATATTAGTTAAGTGACCTACAGATTTAATTCAATCCTGATTAAAATCCCATAAATTTATTGCATAAATTTTTTTTAAAAAACTTTCACCCTAAAATTCATATGAAACCTTAAGGAATCCTGAATAAACAAAATAATCTTGAAAAAGAAAAACAAAGTGGGAGATATCACACTTCCTGACTTCAAAACTTATCATAAAGTTACAGTAATCAAAACAGTGTTGTATTAACATGAAGACAGACATATAAATCAATTGAATAGAATAGAAAATCCAGAAATAAACCTTCCCATATATGACCAAATGATTCGTGATAAGAAAGCCAAGACTATTCAATGGGGGAAAGAACAGTCTTTTTAATAAATGGTGCTGAGAATATTGGAAATGCATGTGCAAAAGAATGAAGCTGGATCCTTGCCTTAACACCAGATCATTACCTTAACACCATATACAAAAATTAGCTCACAATAAATCAATAAATGAAATATGAGATAAAAACTAAATACTTTTAGAGAAAAAAAACAGGCAAAACGCTTCATGACACTAGGTTTGTCAAGAATTGCTTAAATTTGAAATCAAAAACGTGGGTAAAAATTTAAAAATACATTGGACTTTCCCAAAATGAAGAACTTTTGTGCATCAAAAGACCCCATTAACAGAGTAAAGAGGCAACACAGAGAGCTGGAGAAAATATTTTCCTATCACATACATAATAGGGGATTAATAGCCATAATATATAAAGGACTCCTATAACTCAACAACAACAAAAATATTTTGATTTAAAAATGGGCAAAGGACGTGAATAGACAGTTCTCCAAAAAAGATAAACAAATGGCCCATAGCAGGGGAAAAGATGCCCAACATCACTAATCATTAGAGGAATGCAAATAAAACCACCAAGAAGTTCCACCTCACAATCATTAGGGTAGCAAAAAGTCAAACAACAACAAGGGAAAAAACACAAATGAGAACTCTTTGCACTGCTGGTAGGAATATAAAATGGTGCAGCCACTGTGGAAAACATTATGGCGGTCACCCCCCCAAAATTGAACAAACAATTACCATTTGATCCAGCAACTCCACTTCAGGGTATATACACAAAAGAATTAAAAGCATAGACTCAAACAGATACGTGTATATGAATGTTCTTAGTAGCACTATTCACAATAGCCAAAAATGAAAACAATCCAAATGTGCATCAAGGGATAAACAAACCACAGCATATATACATACAATGGAATATTATTCAGCTGTAGAAAGAATCTTCTGATAAATGTTATAACACTGATGAACCTTGAAGACATTACGCTAAGTGAAGTAAACCAGACACCAAAGGACAAATACTGTATGATTCCACTTATACGAGGCACTAAAATTGCCAAATACATAGACACAGAAAGTAGGATAGTGATTTTCTTAGATGGAGGAGAGGGACCAGGGAGTTATTATTTAATAGGTACTGAGTTTTTGTTTGGGCTACTGAAAATACCTGGAAATGAATAGTGGTGATGGTTGCATAACAATTCCTGTAAGTGCCACTGATGTGTATCTTAAAAATGGTTAAAATGGTAAATTTTGTTAAATAGATTTTACCACCAAAAAAAAAAAAGGTCAAAAACAGCACAGAAGAAAAAAAACTGGACCATCTATTTTTCTATGCATTGCTACTGCAACAACTTGGCAGAATAATCTTCCTCAAAGACACTGGTTATCATATAAGTTCCTTACCAATAAATTATGGTAGATTTCTAGCGACCACCACTTACCAAAACATGCTCCCTAATGTGTTGGTGTGACCCTATGTGCTCGTCTTTTATCTGTAGACTTAGGAGAGTGATGGGAATGGGAGTGATAAGTGGGAGCAGGAACAGCTGTGTGGGAATGAAGGCAATCTAAAGGATGCAGGTTCCATTTCAAAGAGGAAAGGCAAGTGAATGTCCTGGATCTTGAGAGACATGGGCTGAAGCACTTAACTGAGAAGGGTCTTTCTGCATCTTACTCCCATAAATGGTAATACGAATAAAAATGCACATGTCACTGTATATTTTGTAGGGAGACATATACATATATTAAGAGAAATAAAGCAAATCTAACAAAATGTCACCAGTGTATGAATTTCAGTGAAAGATACATGAGATTTTCTTATAATTGTTTTTCAAAGTAAAATTTCATTTAAAAAATTAAATATTAAAAGTACAGTTGTCTGCCCTGGCTGGTATGGCTCAATCAGTGGATTGAGTGCCAGACTGTGAACTGAAAGGTCACCAGTTCAATTCCCAGTCAGGGTATATGCCTGGGTTGTGGGTCAGGTCCCCAGTTGGGGGCAACAGAGAGGCAGCCAGTCAGCATATCTCTCCCACTTTGATGCTCTCTCTCTCTCTCTTTCTTCCTCCCTTCACCCTTCTCTAAAAGTAAATAAATAAAATCTTTAAGAAAAAAAAAAAGTACAGGTATCCACCCTGGCCAGTGTGGCTCAGTCAGTTGGGCGTCACCTCACAAAGCAAAACATCACAGGTACGATACCTGGTCAGCGCACCTGTCTAGGTTGCAGGTCTACTCCTCAGTGGGGGTGTGTGTGGGAGGCAAGCAATCAATGTTTCTCTCTCACACTGATGTTTCTCTTCCTCTCTTTCTCCCTCCCCTCCCTTCTCTCTAAAAAAATAAAGAAAATCTTTGGCGGATAAAAAGTACAATTATCCCATGGGTCTGCTGACAAATTTTTGATTGCCATTGTAAATATTGAAATGGTTTTCTATGATATCTATGAATATTTCATTATCAGAATATATAAACATGGTATTATATTCAAATGTCTCAAATGTTCAGTTTTCTATTTCTAAGTCCAATATTCAAGGTGTATTTAATACTGTTAAAAATACCAACTCTATCTGTTTCTACTTATGTGGCTTAAACAAGTAGCCTCACCTAGTTACACCTATGGTTTTAAAGATAATTATAGAGATAATGGAAGTCAAATGATAAGTTCTGCCTGGAGCATGTTTTGGTAATAAAATGAGATACTATAAGCTTATATCTTAGCATAGCATGCAGCACAAAATAACATTTCAGTATCCGTGTGTTGAATCAGATGAAGATTAATCAACAATAATTGCATTGAGTAAAGAGTCCATTGGGTTATGCATTTCAACATGATCTGCAAATCGTAGTACACTAGGAAACAAGGTATACAATGTAATTTCTTATAGCAGAAGAGTAACGAAGTTCAAATCACTGCTCCTATACCACTTCCTTTAGTCTGATTCTTCAGTGTGGGGAGCAAAGACTATGGGGTAGACCAGGAGCTTCTAACTACGACATTAGAATGGCTGGAATTGTACAGCCCTCTCTTTAGAGTGAAGATTAAAGGAAACTGTAAGATGTGACAGCAACAACTGCAAACAACTTTATAAAAACTCAGTCTCTGGTTTCTTAAATGTGAATGAGCCACAAAAGTTTTAACTTTAAAATAACAAAGTGTAGCTGTTCCATACTGTTCAGGACTGGTTTTCAAAATTCATTTACATAAGCATCACCTGAAGAGATTGTTAAACCCAGATGCTACAAGTGACTCCAATGCTCTTATGAGAAATACCACAGAAAGAGAAAGAATCGGAGAGTGTGTTGAGGGTGCAGGTTGGGTGCAGAGAAAGGGAGGAGAGTTTTGACTAGCTATTTTTAACTAATAAAGATCAAGGATGTGGACACTAAATTTATGTCTATATAGACATTGCAGAGCTTTCTTATACATATAACTAATAGAGACTATGTCTTTAGATTATAATTGCCTGCAAGCTTCTTGACAGGGACTGTCATGTTCTGTGCACTCTAATGCCAACCGCAGAGCTGACACAGCAAGGCAGGGACGCTCCCAGGGGAGCTCTTTCCACTATACTTGCTGCTGCCCTAAGATGAGGTTCGGGAGCAGCACATCCAGGGGGACACACCTGTACCTGACCGTCACTTTGCAAAGAGACTGAGCTTCCTCAAAACTAGAGCTAGCCACAGACCCCTGCAGGTCAGACAGTAGGCAAGCTGCCCTTCCTGCCCACTCGTCAGCTGTCACTCTGAATCAGCAGTGGTCTTGAGTTCCAGACAAAGTGACATGTAAAAGATGGGCTTATTTGCGCCACAGCAACACAGGTCCAAGGAGGGTGGCTGCCTCTCAGCTCTTACTGGCTCCTTCCGCCTTTCCATCCTGCCTTCATAGGAACTAAAAAAGACTTGAGACGGGTAGTCATTGGTCTGGTAAAATGTAAAATGGTGTGATAAAACTGAAATTGAAAGTAAAAGCAGTTCATGGGGTATTTCGAGTTAGCAGGGGCATGCTGAAGCAGCTGAGAAGGGCATGGATACAGGAGTTTGATGCAGTGTGGAGGAGGTTACAAAAATTCAGTTACTGGGTAGTCGCCCCTAGTAGACACACTCTACCAGCCATCTTGTGCCCTCGACATCTTGAAAGGCTTTCGCGGCCTCTCTTACAATACACCTCCTCCCAATTGGTTAATTTTCCTTGGCACCCAAGAAAAAGAGAAAATTCATGGCAGAAATATAAGCAAAGCCGTATAGGCCAAGTGTATCTCCAGCATTTTTCTCTTAGTGGGATTCCTGGGGCCTTTGGTTAGTGAAGAGCTTTTATTGATAGCATTTTGAATATGTCTCCTAATATATATTTAATCAAGCCTTGACCAGTGTGGTTCAGTCGGTTGGCATCATCCCACAAAGTGAAAGGTCGCTGGTTTGATTCTGGGTCAGGGCACAGGCCTGGGTTGCAGGTATGTAAGAGAGGCAGCCAATCAATGTTTCTGTCACATCGATGTTTCTCTCCCTCTCTTTCTCCCTCCCTTCCCCTCTCTCTAAAAATAAATAAATAAAATATATTTCATTAAACAAGTATCTTTTACAATACAATCATTAGAAAATAAAGATAAGTAAGACAAAAATGAATAACCATTCATTGCTGTATCCCGAGAGGCTCACTATTGACTTTTGCCAGGCATTTATTCTTATACGTTTCCAATACATGGACCCCCTCCTAACACAGACAAGTTCCATCTACAGAAATTTAGCTCACTCCCCAGTTCCGAAGGAGTTGATTCGGGCAGATAAGAAAGTGGTTGGGTGTGCCTGTTTTGTTTGTGAGGAAAGAATGGAGCATGTGGATAAGAGGAAAATGAGAGGTTCTGCAGGGAGGTCACCTGAGGAAGCTGGGCTGTGTGAGGATGAAGGGAATTCACCTTCTGATCTTACCTCACCACCCTCCTTACCTATGGAGGTAAATAAATGTTTTATTATTTGCATGCCATAGGGTCTCTGCCACAACTATTCCATGACAACACCATAGACAATAGGTAAACGAATGGGCGTAATTCTTCCAATAAGACTTTATTTACAAAAGCAGGTAAAGGGGCAGGTTTGGGCTATTGGCCACAGTTCACCCACCCCTGATGTAAGTAAATGTGATGCTGCTACGTGCTGGGGCTTATCGTGGTGTGATCGTCCCATGTGTCATGGTCTTCATAGGTCACTGGTCCAATTCCAGAATCTCCATCTGGATCTGCTTCTAGGGGCATTTGGGTCAAACGGTACATTTAAAAAATTATTAATGTTTTGGAACAGAGATGTGGAAGAGGAATGTATTTACTCCATTTGTCTGAGTATCACCCGAAGGAGTTCCTACCTGGGTGCCTGGGCCAGGCACCCACACATCTGCACAACAAATTGTCTAGCTTCCAACGGCAGAGCACCACAAGTAGCTTCTAGCTAGGCCCAAGAGAAGCATGTGTTGATAGAATACAGTCAGCGGGAACAAGGAAGAGGCCGATGTGGGAGGGAGAGAAGGAGGGCAGGAGGGAGGAAACAGGGAGACACCAGCCCAGGTCTGCAGGCCTTTGTGACTGAGCAAGGAAGCCTAGCATTTAGGTGCACGTCAAGGTGAGTTCGGATGGCCTGAGGGGGGGCATTTCTACCTGCATTTCCTAGATGTGGCCTATCCAACCCAGGCACAGATTAGGAACAACACAGTTCCCATGGATGCAGCCTAAGGCCATACCTGACATAAAAGCTTGTAGGCACTGCCATCGTGTGGTAACTCAATATCACAAACTTTTCTGTGAAAATTGCTTTATTGATATCAATAGAGAATTTACAGAAATATGATTATACTGCAGTAGAAATTCACATAAAAGTATGCATGAAATGATCATTTTGCCTTTATGTTTCCTGACATAAACATTGACTATAATTGTAGGTTCTTTAAAAGTTAATTGACATGAAAGTGGTAAGATCTTAAACTCCAATGGAGAGAATGTGTTTTCACTTGGATGCATATAATTTATTTAGGAAGTGATGTCAGGGAGCCAGAAGAAGAAAGAAGAGGAAAAACGAGAATAAGACAGAGAAAGTGAAAAAGTCAAACAGGTGAGCTATTGAGTTACCACTGTGGGAAAGTGAAGATCAGGCCCAACATGGATATTCTGAAGAACACAGAATCCATTTCATAATTATTCTTTTGAAGGGCTGTGTGGGGATTCATCCAATAACCCATGTTTCCCATTGATAGAGAGTTGCCATCGGGGTCTTCAATCTCCCTCAACTTACAGGCTTTGCTTATGCAAAATGGGCTGACTTTAAGAGCCTGCAGAAAAGCCTGAGAGAGAAGAGGAGAAAAACACTTGAAGTGGCGTTACACTGGCTCCAGCCCTGACGTCACTGCTGCAGCGGGTCTGAGGGCAGAGGAAAGAGACAGAAGGAGCAGGTAGGAAGTACCAGAAATAACCGAAACCTAAATAATATTTAAAAATCTGGATTCCAAGAGTTTAACCTTTTCAAAATCAAGGGAAAATGGGGCCCCGAGGAGCTCGGTGGAACATCGAAGCTGCTTTATCCTAAGAGCATCTTCCAAACAAGGGAATGCCCCATTAGCTGTGTGGTTAGGGGCCAGAGTGCAAAAGCCAGAGCTAGTTAAAAGTGAAAGGCCTATCGGGGTATAATGTACAGCATAGTTAATATGCTATTGTATATTTGAAAGTTGCTAAGAGAGTAAATCTTAAAGGTCCTTGACACAAGGAAAAAATTATAACTATGCGTGGTAATGGATGTTAACTAGACCTGTTGTGGTGATCATTTTGCAATATATACACATGTCAAATCATTATGTTTACACCTAACATAATGTTGCATGTCAATGATATCTCAATTTTAAAAATTAGTATGAAAATCCATAAATCAAATTAAGAAAATAATATGATTCGGGATCAAAAATTGCTAGTCTATTGCCAGCAACAAGAAAAATAAAAGGGATTTTAAAAACATGATATTAAACAATTGTAAGAAGTAAAGACAGTATTAAATGGAACGGATAATTCTATACTCTTGCCTCCTAAGAACACTAAGTAGTGAGATGACAACACAGTTCCATTTTATACAAAAAAGGCAATGAAACTTTAATAGGAAAGTGTCTTTATGAATGAAGAAATATGTTTTGCTTGAATACTAAAAATTCTAAGCTTAGAATTCCCCATACTAGAGCCCTAGCAAAGTGGTCTTGCTGGTATTTTTAGGGTTTACGCTTCTGTTTCAAAAAATAACCATGGGTCAGGATGCTCCCTAACCTCCTGAGGTAAATAAGTGACCGTCCTATTTTCTTTTTGCTTTACAAAGAACAGACACCGGCTCACCCTTCTGAACATTATCCATTGTCTCCCATATCTTATGAGTGATTAATTAGAACCCCAGCCTCATTCATTAATAAAACTAGGATGTGATATATAGAAAATATAATGGCTCTATAATATTTGTTAATCACCCACCATATTCCAGGCACTGTGCTACACATGTCCAATGTTAACGTATCAAGCACGTTCACCGCCGTACTTCTTGTGATTCTCCATGCGATCGTGCTACTTATCAATACATGGCCTCTCTACTCTGAATCTACCTTCATCCCCTGTCTCGCTGCAAAAATAGAGATAAATCCTTCAAATACTTTTCCTTCGAAAAATGTCCAAAGCTTAAGCTTTATCAGTAGAGGGTATTGGGAGCAAAAAAAAAAAACCAAAAAAAGTCTAGTAGAAAACCTCCATTAGATGTTAAAAGACAAATCAGTTATTTTTAACATTGGCTGCCCATAAACATTAACTGGGGCACTTTTTAAAAAATACTCATGCTTGAACTCTGGATCCATCACAGAGAATCTGATTTAATGGGTCTGGACTTGGAGCGCACCGTGACCGTTTTTTAAAGATGCCTGTCAGGTGATTAGAATTGCAATCAGTGAGGCAAACAACTGGAGGAAAACCCTCAAGGCAACTGTGACCTAGAAGTAAATCTGTCCCTCACTCCCAGTGGATTACGACCGAGGCTGATGGGGGCAATTTGGAAAAGAGAAAGAGCAAAGGGGAAAAAAATAAAATAAAATATCCCCCAGGAGCTAAAGCAACAAACTGGCTATCATATATTTGCAACCTGGGGTTTGTTTTAAAATGTATGTTTTTATTATTATCCAAATATGATGAGGCCCAGAGATCAGAAGACAATTGCCATTGAAGAAGTATTTTGTTCCTCAGTCCCCAGGAGTAGGGGGCAGGCCACACGTCGCAGGGCCCCACAGGGAAGCATGAGGGTCAGTGAAGAGACAGAGGGAGCAAGTGGAAGTGGGGCAAGAGCTTCTGCTGGTGTTTCTACAAGAATGAACGGGCGAGGTGTGGTACACGTGATTAGAATTGGCTAGTTTGAATAATTTCAGCGGGCTCTGGGGCCTAGAGGCATGTATGGATGTCTGATATTTGACCCTTAAGTGATTAAGGCAGGTGGATAGTGGCTCAGAGTGAGAGAGCTCATAGAGGAAGTAGTCGGCATATGGGTTATGCATTGGTTGGTTTGTACATGAGAAGCGCAGTGTGGGGAAATTAATAATTGAAACTGAAACCACAGTTTACATACCCATGTTATGGTTCACAAAATAGATCAATTGTACCAAACCCTAACAGGCGAGGCAAATCACCTAAGCTCTAATTCTTTTAACGTCAGCTCATTTCAGCCCACAGTTTTTGGAAGAGACCACAGTCCTACGGAACCACGTATTCTAAAGATAAAATGGGAAACTATATCAGCAACTTAACTACTTTACAAATTCTGAGTAATCCCTGCTGATACTACCTCACATTTAATTCCAACACACTCCAGTCCTCCCTAAAGCCCCTCTTTTGGGATGCCCCATGATATGCACTGTGTGCATTTTCCCTTGCTGCAATAAGCTAAATAAATCGAACTTTTTCCTTGGTGTATTTTGGTTGGTGAGAGTTAAAAATGAAAATATAAAATAAAATAAGTTAAAAATCTTTATAATATAAATTTGAATTTAAAACTTTAAAAGTATATGTCATAGTTTAGCCCACTAAAAGGTCCTTGAGGCAATAAAAATTTTATAATAATGAGCAAATCCAGCACCCAAAGTTTTGTTTTTAAATAATTTTTTTCACTTTAAGAAAAAATAAAATGGCAAACAGTGCTTCTTGCAAAATCACATATTTCAGGTGCAGGGGGTAAAAAACACAAGATGTGGCTCTGACAGACTTCTGTGCTGGCAAACAAGAGCGTACGTAAAGATTAGCGAGGTCACGTCGCAAAGGATAGAGAAGCCAGCTTAATGGGGCATTCCATGGGCAAATATGGGACAATTGTAACATCAAAAAGAATTATGGCTATACATGATGATAATCATATAACCCAGGCAAGTATCTAGATCTAACTTCCAGTGTTAGGGAACGTCAGGGGGAAAACACAAGATAAATGACCCCACGAGGAAATGAGCAGGCAGACCCTATGGGGTATGCTACAAGAAAACTAATCTAGTTTCTTCAAAAAGTCCATGCCATTAAAAAATGAATAAAAAACTAAAAACACAGGATGACTCTTCTAGACTGAGTCTAAACAGATACAAAAGTATTCAAGGCATGAAGCTTGGTTTGATCTGGTTCAAAAATTGAAATAAATAAAACAGCCATGAACCTATTTTTAGAGGAAATTGTGGCAATGTAAATATAGGCTATCAGGTTATATTATAGAATTATTAATTATTATTAATTTTCCTTCGCATACTACTTGCATTGTGTTTATTTAAGTGATTCTTCTTGTTCTTAGGAGATGCATGCCAAAACGTTCAGGGGTGAAGAATCATGAAGCCTTACTTTTAAATCATTCATCAAAAGAAATGTGCAAAGAAAGAGGGAGAGAAAATAAACCTGAAATAATATTAACAAATCTTTTATTTTGATGGAAGATATATGAGTATTCATTACAACATTCTTCCTACTTTTTCATATGTTTAAAATACTTCAGATTCAATGTTGGGAAGGGAGAAAAGAACTATCGGTGTGCAGAAGACTTATTATAGTGCTATAAAAAAACCACGCTAAAATACAAAGTACAATCTAAATATTCTGCAATTAAAAATGGTTTAAATACCTTTGGTACAGTCGGTCCAGCCAGAGAATGAATTCAGTCCGTCAACCAATATCATGTGAGCAAATTCTTCACACCAAAGACCACCCTAAACCCTGATGACAGAGTGTTAAAGAAGGTGGAGAAGGTCTCGGCTCTCAGGTAGCCTGAATGCTCCCAGGGGAAAAACCGAAAACAAGAAAATGAATAAATGAACAAGATCATAGCAGACAGGAGTGACATGGGGCGTGAAGGAAATGACAAATAACAGGGTGTCTTCCTAGACTGAGGGGCTATGGAAGGCTACACGGGGGTGGCAGCAGTTGAGTTAAGGCTTGAATGACGAGGGGTCAACCAGGGGGACCCCTCCTAAATCGCCCTGTCCTCACGAAGGAAAGCCCAGGGAAAAAGGCCCTGACGCGAGCACGAGAAAGGCCGCATTACACAGCATGAAAAGATGGTGCGACTCACGTAGAAAATGTTTGCGATATGTTGTTGTTTGAAAAGAGTGATAGCAGACCACTTCTATTCCATAACAGAATTCCGTTTTTCAGAGATGTGTGGATAACTAGGATGATACAATGCAAGCTGTCGCCATGATAGTATGTTGACGTTCACAGGTGACACGGAGTGTTTCACTATCTGCCTTTCTAAAAGAATGCACAAATAAACGTGTTACTTTTAGCATAAGAAAAAAGTATGCCTCGCCTTGGGGGTTTAAAAAAAAAAAAAGCAACAGCAGAAAAAGCCATCAGTAACTCCCTGATGCCCAGAATGGTCAGTCTGGACACAGGGAAGGACCGTTCTAATCCCACCTGGTAATAATCCAACAAGTATCAAGCTGCCCTGTCCAAAGTGAGAAGGCCATTCTCCACATTTTAAAAAGAAATGCTTTTGCTCCCTTCTTTGACTCCAAACCTTGGGACTGAGAGAGGAAAATAGGAGAAACTACTTTCATGTTATTAGCAATAGGAAGCTAGCTGAGTCTATCAAATTAAATTTAAAAACTAGTGTAGTTGTAACTATGGGTCAGTGTCCTGTCTACCACCAGAGAGGGAAGTAACGTATTAATACAAGGAGCCCACTAGTGGGAGGTAGATGGTAATCCCACCAATTCTCTCAACCAGTTTACCAGACAGTTTCATTGGCTTTGAAGAGCGTTCCTGCTAATCAAAAGATATCCACAAGATGGCAGCAGAGGGTTTTTAATTTGTTTTTGCTTTTGTTTTTTTAAGGGCTGCAGCATCCTTCACAGGCCTTGAGAGAGTGGGAGGACAGAGGACAGAGGGCGAGGGGGAGACAGAGGACAGAGAGTGGGCTGGGGGGAGGGAGAGGAAGATTTTAAAATAAATTTTATAAAGGAGGCTGTTCGTAATGAATTTTCAAGCTTTCTGTAAAATTTGTCAAAGTTTGTTAGAAGAGAAGCAAGGCAAATGAGCCAAAGGCGGTAGAAGGAAGAGGTAAGGAAACCTGATCCACCAGAACCTTCAACAAGTAAAGCAAAAACGGGATGAAAAAAAACCGCAGAAATCGCCACTTTGGAAATAGCTGGAAATATTAGTAAATAAACCAAATATTCCAAGACATTGTTTTCAAGGGTAGTTTTATATTCACTTGGGGACAATTGCAAATATAGTGGCATCTGAAGGGCCCCATAAATCTTATCTGTCTATAAATGTCTTCTCTTCTAGTGCCCAAAGTTTTATTTCCTTATTGTACTGTGATGATTGGAGATTGGCGCACCTACAAAGGCATGTATACTTTACAAAAATATTTTTAAGTCTTTAATTTATGAGTTTCTTTTTTTTCCTCCCTATATTTTCTCCTTTTCTCTCCCTCTTTCAAAATCACAGCTGACTCTGTGTTTTATTGCTTTCAAAGAGGTATGTAGCAAGGCCCACAGTAATGATTTCCAGGTTTTATTTCACAAAGCCCAGACCCATGGGAGAATTTAAAAGATTTGCAGAAAAGAGAAAAAAGGAAAAGGAAAATTAGAAGCAGAGTGTCTTGGAAGAAGCAGGCAAGATAGAGAGGCTTTCCCCAGCCCAGAAAACGGGCTTCCCCTGGGAGGCAGAGTCGGGGGGGTGAGGGGGACAAGAAAAGATGTGGATCCCTGAAGCCCAGGAACCAGGGAGGAACCAAGGCCTCAGAAAGCAATGGTTGTGTCATGTACGACGAATGAGAGCAAGGCCAGACTTGCCAAAGGTAGAGCCCAGAAAGGCCCACGTATGTCCATGTTAGGCCCAGGACAACCATTCCTGGCTGAGATGTGCAGAGCAGAGGTGTGCCATCACAGTGTTCACGTGGGGCTCATCCACAGCACAATTTCCCCCAGTTGTGATGACCGCCTCTATTGCATAACCACAGAGCGCTCACACTCAGAGACACTCGCCAACAGCAGGATGAAAGAGATCAAGGGTTCCCGCCCTTCCCCAACCATGCCCAATTCTGATGTTTTCTACCTGAGGTTTATTACCCAGGTATGGGCCACCTAGCCTTTTGCTTTTCACTTCAAACTCCTTTCACCCATTTCTCTCACCATGAGAGCAGAAGTGGTAGAAAAGGAGGTAGGAACACTCAAGACAATGTCTAATAGGAAAAGGGGTGAAGTACTGTCATGGAGAAAGTAAATTTAGTGTGTTGTCTATGAGTTTCGATGTTTTCCACGCCGTTCTTACTGCTTAATGACAATGAAGCATGGAGATCTGCCTGCATCTTAATGAATGTTTCATTAAAGCAAGGCCATCGGCTACTGCTTTCTGGACTGCCATAAACCCAGGAAGTCTAGCAGGCCCAGAATATCCACTGGAATAGACCCATCTCTTCTAATCTCTCAAGCATTCTAATCCTTTTTTCCTGTAAGGCACCTCCTTCTCTTTTCTCTGCCCTCAGACCCCCTTCCCACCATTTCCACTCTCCACTTTGTCCTAAATACTGACATTACTTCGGACCCAATGCCAGATGATAGCTACCTTTCCCGATCAGCTCATCCATGGTTCTGTGTGTTTCGTACTTCCTGGTCTCTAAGCACAGAAGTGCCTGGCTGTACGGTAGAAGGCTTTTCCCCAGTGAACTTACGTCTGCATGTGCATCCACACTGAGGGGTCTCATAGCATAGCCAGATTACAAAGTTGCTCCCCTGCATTAGTCTGCTGGTGTTAGCCCATCATTTAACAAATATTAATTAAGCTCTTATTTTGTGTTGGACATCACGAGCGGCATGTTAGGGAGTCAAAACAAGTAAGCCATTGTCTCTATCTTTGAGGGTTTCCAGGTAACTAGGAAGGAACAGAGTGGAAGTTATTTAGCTCCACGGTTAACTTTCTGAGATTTTCGCCGTAAGCAAGGAGTATGGGTCCAAAATCAGCTGTGGAGTATGATCATTTTTCTCTTGATCCATGGTGGCGGAATGCATTCTTGTCAGTCAGGGCATTTTTGAAATGGTTGACTGTGTCCTCAATACATACACGTAGGTAGAGCTTTGTTAATCATTTTGCACTGCTTAATCCGTGGGCAGCCTGGAATGGCAGTTTTGGAAAACACGCCCCAAATCCTCAGGTGAACTCACTATAACCCCTTGCTTCCCGTTTTCCCATTGGCTCTTTCCAACCCCAACATGGCTTTGGAAAGTTCAGTTCACGCTTGGCGGAAACCAGGTGCTGACTAGTGTTGACCTAAGCTTTTTTCAAAGCTTAAGCTGAATCATTTTGAGTAAAATTTAACCCAAACCAGCATCATATTCCTTTCAGTTGAACTGTTATAGTAGTCAAGGGATATTTCTTCTGCACTTACTGATTTAGCTGGAAGGAATATCTTCTGTGACTGGTTGCTTTTCAGAAAGGCTGACTAAAATCGTATTTTCCTTTTCTTCTTACTGGTATTTGTAATTATCTAGGACAAATGCCAGGACATCACCTTTGGAGTGCTTTAGGTCAGCAAGGCCAAAATGTGCTCTGGTGGTCCTTCCTGGACCTCTGCTCAGGGCTTGGGGCCTCCCTCACTCTCCTGCAGAGGCCCTGAGGGGAGGATGGTGGAGAGAGGTGGCAACTTTCACACCATTCACCAAGTCTCGCAGCAAGGTTAGCTTGTTGGGGCTGAAAGAACAGGACAGAAACTACAATGAGTTTTGTTGTCACTAGAGGCAACCTGGTAACAGTACGTTTTCAAAATGAATGGCAAGTAAAGCTAGGTTTGGGGTTATTTTTTCTTTGTTCTGTCATCCCTTCCTTAGTTCTAAAGCTGAGATTGTGCATAAATGGAACGTGAATTGCAGCTGCACTTTTAGGGGCCTCAGAAGGGATCACTGCTCACCTTGACAGTCCACATCTTTACTGTGAGGTTGAGATTTCTGCTCTAATGCACATATTCCTGGGAAAGCCCAACATTACGCCTCATGGGGTGTTCATGCCTTGATCTGAAAGAGTTTCTATCCTGCCTGCGAGCCAACTGGTAGGGCAGGCAAGACTAAGAATCTGAGGAGTGGGGGAGCGAGCACTTAAATGGGAAATGGGCCCAGGTCTATACAAAAGATGTGTCCTGGAGGCAGGTGCGGCCACTACAGACTTTTGTGCCAGGTCAACTCTATTTAGAGCAGAGCAAATGTTTTCTCCCTGGCACCTTTCCACGCTAGCATTAATTTTCACACTGTGTGTTCCTAGAAATAGAGACCTGTTTTTGTGAGGCAGTCAGAAAACTTGTGTAGAATGGTAAGATTTTTAAAACTATGCTTCCAGAGTAACATAAATATTTAGATAACTATAGATACACAGCGCAAAAGCATATGCTTAATCTCTTGCTCCAGAATTAAGACTTTGGACTCAAAACACATCAGAAAGGTCCTAACAGCCCCCAGGGCTCACATTATGTAGAGAAGATCAGGAACCATAAAATCCCTGAAGTAGGGAGCTCTGTAGTTGTATCTGTACATGAAAGGACTTCATGAAGTGCTGTTTTAATGCTCTAACTTTATGACTATAGAAGCAGTATCATAACATTACACCTTTTGTTGTAATCACAGGTTACGGAAAAGGCCTCAGTTTATATTTCAAAGGTAATTCCCAGTCCCTATGCATAAATGTGCTATGTATTCCTTAATATTTATAGTAAATGCTGGAAATAGCTCTCTAGTGTACATAGACATTGTTCTTCACGTCTCATCCAGTGCCAACAATCAAAAGTTACATATGCCATTTTCTTTGAATTCTAATCAAAATTACAAAGAAATGTTAGGGGATCTCAGGAAATTCAAGATGTAGAAGAATAAAAGTTCATGAATACAGCACCAAAATTATTCTTTAAGCAAAGAAAAGGGGAGGGTTCTGCCTATTAGAAATTAAGACATGCTATATATTCGTAGTAATTTTTAAACATACATGGCACTCATATAGGGACAAATACATAGATGGAATTAAATACTGAGTTGAGAAATAGGTCCATACACAAATATGAGCTTAGAAAGATTAAGGAACTAAAAGTATAAAGGAATATATAAAGCCAATAGAAGAAAATAAAGGTGAGCACCTTTATTCTGAGGTAGAAAGGAAATATTTAATAAGACCCAAACTCATGCACCATAAGGAGGAAATATTTTGAGTGTCTTTTCATCAAAGGAATGCCCCCCACCTTAAAATACAAGTGACTGGGCAAAGATAGTTATAGTATTTATAATTGACATGATGACTATATCTGAGTATATCTAGAATATATATCACAAATAAAGTTAACAAAAGATGAAGATTTAGACAAGACACTTGAAATGTCTAACCCCAACAAAGGAGTAGTAGTATCTAAGGCTTTCAAGAAACACCAGTAAGTTAACAAATAATAACAAAAAGCTCATTAAAGCCCCCAAGAAATGAGCTTCTTATATCCATATAAATTATATATTATTTGTATCCATGAAATGGAGAAACCTGAAGAACAGGAAGTACATAAAGCTTGGCTTAACTCCACAAGTGCTCAAAGAAATTAATAAATGATAGCACTTTGTAATCATCAGGTGGCAAAAACCAAAATCAGAAAACACCAAGCATTGGCGAAAAAAGTAGTTCTACTGGAGGAAGAAGAAATGCTGTAGCCTTTCTAGAGAGCAATCTGTCAACACTTTACCTGGTGACCCTTCTTCCAACTATTGTGTGTATATCCCAGAGAACCTCTGACACATGTCTGTGAAGGTGCATGTAAGCAGACATTCACCTGTAGAAGGAGGTATTTGCCTGTCACCACAGAATCGATAACTATCGCGCTGGGATGGACAAATCCTGAACAATGCTAACATGAGTGAAAAAAGGGACCAAACAGACGCACTCCATAGTACAACCTATAACATTTAATTGCAAACATATACATGGATTACACAACAGTATACATTTTTAAAGACTATGTGAGAATTCACAGACATGGAACAAGCCCATTAGAGAGGGCCTGTTCAGAAGGCAGTGGAGGAGGTGGGAATGCGAAGCACTATATGACAACTAAGCAAAAGTGACACCTCGCACAGGCTAGTACTGAGGACTACAGCGAACTTAACTGTGCATGCCAGGCCCATTTTAAAAAATAAAAAAATAGGCGAACTTGCCTGTGGGTGCACACCCGATGAGAAGCAAGACCTGGGCTTTAGTCACGCTGATATGGCCTCATGCCCTGAGGGCTGCACCTGGACTGCTCATTACCTGTTAGCTTAGCGTACACTGTCTCCGTCAACCCTCAAATGAAGAAAACAATCCATAGTATTATTTCCATTTTACAGATGAGGAAGCAGAGAGTCAGAGAGATGATGCTACTTGCCTGAGGTCACACAGCTATTATGCGGTATGGTGGGATTTGAATCTAGGTCTTACGACTCTGAAGTTCATGCACTGTATATTCCTTGCCATCTCCTCGCCGTTTGAAGAAATAAGTGAAATTACTAAAAATAAGCTTATTCTTTCCTACTTCATTCCCCAGTCCTGTATCATTGACCACTTTGGCTACTGTGGTAGGCTGAATAATGCCCAACCTCCCTCAGATATGTCCACATCCTAATCTCTCAACCTCTGAATGTTTCCTTCTTATGGCAAAAAGGGACTGTGCACATGTGACCTAGTCAAGGATCTTGAGATGGGAAGCTGATGCCGGATTATTCAGGTGGGTCCCCAGGTCCCCAGTGCTCACATTGGCGCTTATAAGAGGGGCACTGGAGGAGTCAAAGAGAGGAAGGGAGATGGGATAGGGAAAGTGAGAGGGAGGAGTGCCAAGAAGAGGCCCTGAGCAGGGAAGATAGACAGCCTCTGGCATCTGCAAACAGCAAGGAAGTGGAATCTCCCATGAACCTCCAGAAGGAGCCAACCTCTTGGTTTTAGCCCCATGAGACCCATTTCTGACTTCTGACCTTTAGAACCATGAAGTTTATGGTGACTTGTTACAGCAGCCATAGGCAACCAATACAGTTAGAATTATTTCAGACTCACTTCAAGGTCTTTAGAGTTGTCAGAGAGGTAGCAGATATGTTTCCAACAAGATCTGACAGCTAGTCAACACCAACTTGTAGAACTTGGATCTGGGTCTCTTGATGCCTTAGTGCTAAGCTCTTTCCACTGCATTGTTCAGTCGACATGCATGAAGTCTCCGGAGGAATAGGAAGAGGGAATTTGAAATCAAATGAAATGTAGACAAGGCAGTACAGGTTTAAACACCAGGCACAGGGACCAGATGACACCCGTGGTTCTGCTACAGAGAATGGTCCAAGATACACAGGGAAACCCTGCTATGCTTAACATCCTATGCCTGGCTCTTTGGGAACTCGAACAACTCAGGTTTGATTAAACTGTTCAGTAAAAATTGCTTCACAAGGTAAGGACAGGCACAAGTAATGCTGTTATGGGTGTTACTATAATATTGTAAAAAAAAAAAAAAAGGACCACCAGGGTTGAAATCAGAATTAGGTTCAACTTCCAACTCTGCCTTTAGCTCTGTCACTATGGTAATCCAGTTGTCTCTCTGGGTCTCAGATTTCTCATCCATGTAATGACCTGCATAGTCCACTGAAGATCTTCTACACTAGACTAAGTCATTCAGTGCTCTCCAAGAAGACAGTGCTGCCCCAACCCTGGTTCCAGGCTTGGGAGCCTGAGAGAGGGGCCCTCATGTTCATCGAGTGCCTCCTGAGAGCCTGGTGCTGCGCTCACCAGCTTCTGTCAGGTCCGCCTGACTTGAAATGTTGTGGTTTACAACCCTGTGCCATCTTCAATCTCTTCCCCAAAGGGTAAATACTCTAACTAACCCTTACACACACTTTTCAGATTACAGACACTTCCACACCCCATCGGCTCATTTAATCCTATCAACGACCCTGTGACAAAGCCACAGCAGATGAAGAAACTGGCTCAGGTAGATTTAAGAAACCCATCCAAGGTCATAGGGCTAGGAAATGAATGGCAAAGAGGATGAAACTTGGACTTGAGCCTCTCTGACACCTTGCTCTTTACACTGTGCCCCAAGAGCCTACTCTGCCACCACTAAAGGGACATCTCTAAACTTCAGTTTCTAGTATTGTGAGATCTCACTGACCATACCTGCCCCTGAAGCCATCCTGAGAATTAGATAAATCTGAGAAAGTGTTTTGTAAACTTTTAAGGATATACAAATGACAGGAGTGTTTCAGCTTCCCTTGTGTAATCACCATTTGTGTCACCTAATTTAGTGATTTTTTTTTGGAAAGGTTAGACAGAACTATCATACCATGTCAGGAACTAAGCACCTCTATGAAATATAATTCTATAATGATGCCTACCACAGGCCAGGGGCTTAATAAACATGTGTTTGCTACTGTTAGTAAAGGAACAGCCTTTAATCAGTAGCTATTCAGAAACCCAAGCTAGCAAATGCTCCAATCATCAATAATAGCATCTAGGGAAATAGCCAATCCAGTAAATAGTACTGAAACCACGATTCCATGCAGCTGCCTTTTGGTGCTAGCAAAGAATCCATTTGCCAAGAATGAATTTTAGTATAATACTGAGCTTGCTGTAGGATGGAAAACACAAAACCAAATTAACATAAAAACTGTTGTATTAGGATAGGTCATACAAAGCGGTTTCTCCAGTCATATTGGTAAATGAAGATATTAGGTGGTTAGCAGACATACTGTATATTGTCAACCACAAAGAAAGAGCTGTGCGTCATGGTAGACCATTCCCATCGGCCAGTTCCTACATGAAGGCAACTCTCATATGGACTCACATGATATTTGTTTTTCGTGAGATTGACCAGGTTCTTGTAAATCATTGCATTTTCTTTCAGAGAAATTATATTAATTTTCTGTAAGTAAAATTAAGGCAAAGCAACATTTTTATTCTTTGTCTTGAGCAACACATGCACAGTATGTGGAGGAAGAAAGAAGACAGGGAGGAAAGGCTGAGGGAGGGGATGGGGCAGGAAAAAAGAAAGGAGACAAAGAGGGTCATTTCACAATGAGAAACCTTTTAATTCACGAGAAAAATATAATATTTCCAAGATTTTATACTTGTAATAACAGAGCCTCAGAATCAATTCTCAATAAATTTCAAAGGGTTGAAATCACTATAGACTCTATCTTTGGCCTCAATAAATTAAGCTAGTAATCAAAAATAAAAAATAACTAGAAGTATACTCATACATTTAAATAACCCACAGGTCAAGAAGAAGGGACAATGAGAATGAGAAGATGTTTTGAGCCCTTTGTCATGACAAACAGTATCTGCCTCCCCCGTGACAGCGGCCGGGTTGATTTTCCTGTCTGAAACGCCGGGCATTGCTAAGCTCCGCTGCAAAAACCAGCATGGCGCTCTCTCACCGACTGTGATTCCCTGCTTTGTAAAGACGCTTTCTGAGCATCAGCGTTGAATCTCCACTTGCCTGACATTAATAACCTCCCCCTCTGTCTCAGTTACGTATTTTTGCCGTGTATAACGTGCACTTTTTTTGCCCAAATTTTTGAGGGAAGAGTGCACATTATACATGGGTAGAGCTAATTCTGTATCTGTATGAACGTTTTTAATTCTTTTGTTTATGCTCATGCATTAAAAGTGTAAGCCTAGAAAGTAATAATGATATCCATATGTTCAAAAATAAATGCTGAAGTTCCTTTATAACAAAAAAAGCAAATATCTAAATATAAATAAATAATTAATTAAAGTATTAAAACAAAAGATTTTTTTCCTGAAAGTTTGGGCCAGAAACATGGGTGCATATTATACACGGTAAAATGCGGTAGTTCTGCTTGGCTAGAAGCGAGGTTTATATTTTTAAATAACAATGGAAGATACATATAGATCCAATTACTTTAGTCCTGCTTCGTACCATGGGTGTCGAATTGCTGAGAGGAGAAAGGTCTCCTTAATATGATTTTCTGTATGCTTAATATGTAAGTTTATGAGTAAAAATAATATGCAAGTCAAAGTAATTATTCAACCTGATATATTAAATATAAGCTTGCAATAATGAGAATAACTTTAATTTCAAAAATCTTATGAATAATTATCCAAAGAAAAATTTTTTTTAATTCTTTTTAATTATAGGTTTATCTGGCGATGAATTTCTTTGGCTAGCATTGTAGTTCACTTTGATTATGAATTAATGACATATTTAAAATAAACCACCGATCCACTGTAAAAAGTTGCTGAAGAATTACAGATGGTGCCTTTTAAAAGAATGTTACCAAAATGGTTTAATTAGACATTTTGAAAAAACATGTAGAGTCATTTCAAATTATTCATGGTAATGGAAATCGGATATAATTTAAACTCATGCACATCCCGAAAGCGGCCCATTCTAGCAGCCCTTTTATCGTGGCACAGATCCTGCCGGTGGCAGCTGCTCGAGTCCCAGCTCTGCCCCCACTCACTGCACGCTTGAGCTTTCTGAGCGTTTATCCCTATCTGTCACGTGGGCATAATGATGGCACCTCAAAGGTTTCTCTTTATCAAATCTTGTAATGACTACGAAAATGGTTTATAAACAATAAATGTTAATTAATACTGAATATTAATAAATAAAACATACTTGTTTGTCCAATTTCTAATAGAAGTTATTGGCCTTAGAAGAAAAGAGAATACTTAAATATTAAGTCCTTCCTCATCCTATTACAATACTGAGAAAGCGAAGAAAGATATTTAAAGCACCCAGCAAATGAAAAGCATGATTTGAATCCGTGGAATACTGAGGAGTTCCAGGAGTGTCTCCAGGTCACTTCTCAAGCTCCCTGTACAAGGAAAGTGTTAATATAACTCAGTAAAATATTATGTGACTACTACATGGAGTGATAAATAGTGGTGTGTGTTAGGGAGACTAGAAAGATAAATAAGGTAAAATCTCTGCCTCCAAGAACAAAGAATAATGAATAGTCCTTAGTCATCAGTTGATCAGTGGGATAATTGTTTCTAAAATTATCCCCTCCATGGATTGCTTGCTCTCTCTCTCTCTCCCCACCCCTCCCCCCATGTCTTGCTATGCATCTGTATACATTTAAACATATGCATTTGGATATGTGTGCAATTTAGCATATACTCATATATCATCTTAATGGCCTCTGGGATAATTTCTCACCCACAAAATTACTTATACCGAAACATATTCCTATCTCATTCCTTCCCACTTCACCGAATGACACCACCCTTCACCTGGTTGCTTAAACTACAGGGAACTTTGAAAAATAAGAGTGAAAATAAACATTGTTTTATAAATGACCTTAATATCATAAAAGAAGATATGATAATAATTAATAATGACATAAGGCTTTTATATCAAATAATGCCCACCTCATTTAAAACTCAGAATTACGCAATAAAATAGATACTTCTGTCAATCTAATTTTCAGATAAGAAAACTGAGAATTGTAGATGTAGTAGATTGTCCAAGGCCACACAGATAATGTGTGTTAAAACCTAGGATTAAAAACTACATCTCTATTACTGCAGAAACCATTTCTGTGTGTGAGTTTGTATGTGTGTGTTATATATGTGTGTTGGTATGATGTTCATGAAAATATGTGTAGTTATTCCAAACATATAATAAGGAAGGCAAACATAAACATCTAATTTGTAATGTGAAAAGTACAAAAAAACCTGTGCACATTGATGATAATCAAATAAAGATTAAAAGGGCATATTCCATAAAAGGACACATTTTAGGGAAATGAACTGATTTCTTTTCAGAAATAAAGGGACTCATCGAAGAGGTTTTTTTTAAGATTTTATTTATTTATTTTGAGACAGAAAGGAAGGAAGGCAGAAAGAGAAGGAAGCACTGATGTGAGAGAGAAACATCGATTGGTTGCCTCTTGCACGCCCCCAACCCAGGCATTTGCCCTGGCCATTTCGGTTTGCAGGATGACGCTCAATCCACTGAGCCTCACCAGTCAGGGCAAAAAAGATATTTTAAAGGACTGGCCTTGCAGTCTTGATATAGTAAATTGTTTCCAAAGATGGCCACCATCTTCTTACTTCTAGGTACCCAGGCCACTTGTCCCGATGATGTGGAATCTATTTCTCCTCCTTTTGAATCTGGGCTATCTTTGTGACTTGTTTTGTTAAAAAGTATATGGCAGAAATGACTCTTTGACAATTCCAGGCTTCTACTTTAAAAAACATGGTAGTTCCCATTTTCATTCTGTTGGAAGGCAGCAGCCACGTAAAGAAATTCAACTATCATTTAGGGAGGACAGCTACTTACACGGATGAATGGGTACATGGATGGATGGATGGATAGTTGGGTGGATGGATGGATGGATAAATAAAGATGATAGACATAGATAGATAGATAGATAGATAGATAGATAGATAGATAGATAGATACCGTTTGTATAGAGAAGCCCCAAAAAATAAGAGACTTTAAAGGAAAAGAGAGAAGCTCAGTCAACCCCTAGTTGATCCAGCCACCCCAGGTGAGGCACCAGCCATGTAAGTGAAGCCTGCAGATCTTCCAGGTCCAACTGAATCACTCCAGCCAATACGGAGCAAAGACAAATCGGCCCCACCAAACCCTGCCCAAATTTCAAATTCATGAGAAAATGAATAGTTGTTATTGCCTGTTATGTTACCTGTTGCTCTGTAATAAGCCACTCCAAATCATAAGCAATATGCAACTGAACACCTAGAAAATTGGTTCATATTATACTTTACACTGAGTAACAGAGCCAAAAGTCACGAATGTATAATGATTTGCTAGGTTTTCTAATCAAGCCGAAGCTAAATAAGTTTTTACTCTCAGCTTAGTGGTGGCCATAAATGTTTCAGTATAATACCATAGTGACTTATTTTTGTTTTCAAATTTGGAAATTGCATGACTCTGGGCAAACATCCCATTTACCTCTCAAGGGTAATACAACAGATTTTGAAAGGTTTATTTTAAAAGCCCAAGTCTTTTGAGAGATATGATTAAAAAGCTGGGATTCCTAAACAAATTATAAACAGAAAATATTCTTCCCAAAGCCTTTTTCAGTTTATTTAGTTTAAAACATCATAAACTGAATTTATCAAAAGTGGAGAGTTTGAAAGGAAAATAAGAAAAGTCTTTTAAAGGGTCAAAAATTATCTTACAAATAATTTTTTGTTAATTCCTGCCAACCTGGGAAGGACATAGATGAATGAGCTCCAAAGCTACCACCATCCTCATGCTAGGCATTAGTTTCAAACCCTTCCTCCACTCAGATGTAACCAGAACTGTTTAAGGAGGGCAGTATTTCCTGGGATTGGATTTCCAATCCCAATCTGCCTCCCCTGCTTATCTAGAGGAAGTGGAAATGACCAGGACCTAAACAAAACCAAAAGCTAGGAAAGGTTTCTGGATAATTAATAAATATTTCACATGGCTGAAAAGTTGACCCAGAAAGCCTCTACAGAAATTCCAGAGGTACAGGCCACTTAGCTTCCACATGTACCGCTCCATTTATCACCAAGGATGATAACTGAGTGAGGTGAATTTGAGGGTCCCATCCCTTTCCATTAAGTCACATGTATCTTTACCAGTGCTACAAGGTCAACCCAGGAGGATGGGATTCCTCACCAAGGACACATGAGTATGTGCCTCTCTTCCAGATAACTAAAGAAGTCTATTTGTGACAGGGTATTCAGGAAACCTTTCTAAATCATAGTAAATGGCAAGGAGCCTCACATTCCAAAAAGCTCTAGCCTTTTGACCCTTCCAAATCTAGTTATATAATAACCTAACAAGCTCAAACTATGTAATGAATTTTACAGATAATCAATATATGCTCCAGGCTCTGAGCTACAGTACAAATAATAAAAGTAGGAACTTTCTAATAAATAAATAAGATCCAAGTAGTTTAGTTGCAAATTATTTAAACATCCATTTACAGAATTGTTTAGACAAGGCTCTTGATTTTGATCATTACTGTCAGCACAGACAGTGGTTTTGCTGAAGCAAATTCTCTGATACAAAATGAAATAACAATACATTATACTTTTTCTTAAATTGTTTTCCTTTTATTTATAATAGTTAAATATTCATAGGATTCAAAATTCAAATGAGTATAATATTAAAAGTCGAATTCCTATCCCATCACCTCACTGCCCCGTTCCCCTGCCTAGAGTTTCTTGATATTCTTCAAAAGCTATTTTATGCCTTTACAAGTATGTATTTCTCCTTCCCACGTGTCTTTAAAATATAAATAGTAATATTTGTACACTTTCTGTGATACATATTAAGATAAATTATACTCTGGCCCTGGCCAGGTAGCTCAGTTGGGTAGAGCATCATGCTGATAGACCAATACGGTAGGTTCCATCCCCAGTCAGGGCACATACAAGAATCAACCAATGAACACATTAAAAAAAAATGAAATAACAAATTGGTATTTCTTTCTCTCTCTCTTTTTCTCTCCCCCGTCCTCTCTCTCTAAAATCAATAAATAAAAAATTAAAAAGATAAATTTTATTCTCAAGCCTTAAAACTCCATAGACACGTATTCCAAATTTACAAATGAGGACTCTGAGAAAACATTTAAAAAACACTTGCCCAAGACAGAGATGGCACATAACCCGAGCTCTTCTTATTTCAATCAATATCCCTTTACTGCCCTCCAGCATCTTTCTTTATTCACACATCACTCCATTTATTCTGCAAATATATATTAACCTCCTATTATATGCAAAATATTATGCTAGGTGTTTTGGAGACCATATATTTTAGTGAGACACAATTCTTTCTTCCCAAGAGTTTACATTGAATAGTGGAAATAAGATAAGGTTCAATACTACAGTGTAGTTTTATAGCTTCACAAATTAACATGGAGGTCCTAAAAAAGATGCAAGTACTTTGCCTTGAAACACCAAAAAAAGGTTTCATGATAGAAATGGCCTTTGTGTCAAGCTTTGAACTACAAGTAGAATAGAAAAAGCTCAAACATATTGGTATAATTAAAATACATCTACTTACAAAGTATTACAAGCATGGGGGAGGCATTTAGTTAAGTAAATAAAGAAAATTTTTCATAGGAATAAAATGCAAAACTCCCTCAGATTTATTTATTTGTTCTTTAGCCTTCTCTTACTTAAAATCAGAATTACATGTTTAGTTATAAAGACGTTACTTTATGCAGAACATACCACATGTTAAGCATTCAATAAAAGTCCTGCTTTCCACCTCCAGCAATGACAAAGTAATCAGATCGGATCGGTCGTCTCGCTGAGAAAAATAAAAAAGGTGGGAAAAAAATCAAGTAAACATGCGTCTCAAAGCATCAGAGTACTAAAAAAGTAGAGAAAGATTAGCGGGCCAAATTCTGGGAGAAATAAATGCAGAGTTAAAGCAGGGAATTGGGGCTACTTTCCCCCAGGGCAACGATTTTCAACCGTTTTCATCTCATGGCACACATAACCTAATTACTAAAACTCTGTGGCACACTGAAAATACATTTTTTGCCAATATGACAAAACTAAGTATAATTTTGATTGATTTACAAAAGTTAATAATAGTAAATACCCTTTTTGCTCCAAAGTAACTTTAAAAAATCAGGTGTCTACGCTTGTGTATAAGGATTTCTCTTACCAAGAATTGACCAATCAGACATGACCTTATTATGCAATGTGACCAATAAGATGCAACTCCATTATATGACCTGTATATTTATGGTTTAAGAGAGGTAATTCACACCAGATGGTTATTGTTGTATTGGCTGTTGTCATTTTTTTATTTGACAATCTAAGGGAAAAGAGGTTTGTGCCCCTGACTGAATAGGTATTGCGTGTTTTAAAAATTCTTGTGGCACACCGGTTAAAAATAATTACCTTAGGGACATCTGCCAGTACCAGACAAGTGAGGGACTGAAAAGCCAAGCCAGGATGCAAGCAAATTCACATGGTTAGTGGGGCAAAACTGTGGTTTGGGACCTGCTAAAGATTGAGGATCCTAACAGTCCACTGGCTTTTTGCTGGAATCTCAAAGGACCCTACAATGGGAGTGAGATAACATCAGAAAGGAACACACCTTGCAGGGGCTGATGTTCAGCTCTGAATACATCAACTCCTGATCTGGGTTTGCAAACGCCAACCCTCTCTAGAAGGATATGACATCATCCAAAATCTCTAACAACCTCTATAATTTTCTAATACAATTTCCAATGTTCAATACTCAATAGAAAGTAACCACATGATGAGGCAAGACAAAGAAACACTAAATTTAAAAAAAAAATAGATCCAGAGGAGATAGAGATAATAAATGGTCAAATGTATACTTTTTAAAAAGTTATGACTTAATGGTTAAGGACTTTTTTTAAAGATTGAGAATATTTGCAGAGAATTATGAACTTTTTTTTTTACAGGAACTCTAAAAAAGGAAATTCTGACATATGATACTTCATGGATAAACCCTAAAGACATTGTGCTAAGAGAAAGAAGCCAGTCACAAAAGGACAAATACTATCATGATTCCACTTATACGAGGTACTTAAGTAGTCAAGATCAAAGAGAGGAAGTGAAATGGTGGTTATGAGGGTCTGGGGAAAAATAAAGTTTCAGTTTGGGACTGTGAAAAAATCGTGAAAAATCTCTGGAGATGGATGGTAATGATGGTTGCACAACAATGCAAATGTACTGAACTATACATGTTAAAATGGTTTAAAATGATTAAAAGAAAAAGAATCACATGGAAATTCTATAATTTAAAAAAATACAAAATCTCCAGAATTTAGAACTCAATGGGTAACTTAGAGGCAGGCTGGAATACCTTATATTAATGCTGAAGAGATAATTTGTAAGGAGGACAATAGATCATAAGAAAAAAGCCAGAATAAATCATAGAGGAGCAAAAGGTTGAAAAATATAGTAAATTATATAAGATAGGGGGATGCAGTGATGTTTAACATACACTTAATTGGAGTTTCAGAAGAAAAGAAATGAGAGAACGAGGCAGAAATGATATTTGAAGAGATAATGGATGAAAAGTTCTCACTTGATATCACTGAACTGTACACTTAAAAATGAGTGAAATCGTAAATTTTCTGTGTATTTTACCACAATTAAAAATGTAAAAATTTAAAATATTATCTCTAAGTTTAAATTATATAGAAAATCAAAATCATAACAAAAATACATTTAAATTAGGAGAGAATATAAATGGAGTTCAAACATTCTGCTCTTTGAATTGCCCCGTAGGAAAAAATGTTATATTTTAATTAGCAAAAATGCACGTTATTATCTCTAGATTAATATTAGAAGAACAGTAAAATAATTATTAATTCACGATCTATAGAGCAAGGTGAATATTTTAAAAAATCAATCCCCAAAGGTGGTAAGACCGGAGAAAAAAAACATAGTATAGAAAGAAAAACGAAAAGCAAATCATGAGATGGAAGACTTTAATCTAAATATATCAGTAATTATATCAAATGAAAATGGATGAAGTGCTTCATATAAAAGAAAGATTGTGAGACTGGATAATAAAATTTTAAAAAGAATCAACATCATTTTGTTCATAATAGAGACATTCTAAAACATAAAAATAAAGAAAAGTTGAAATTAAAATGATGGAAAAATGATATACCATAAATACTCTAATCAAAATAAAACTGATATAGCTTTACTAATATCAAAAGGAAGGCTTGAAGAGAAAAAGTATTTGTATAAAGAGTACCATATAATGATAAAAATTTCAATTCACCACAAAATTATAATAATTCTAAATCTGTATGCATCTAACAACAATATAACCACAAAAGATATAGAGCAAAAACTGACCAATCTTCAAGGAGAAATATGTAAGTCCATAAGTGCAGTGGGAATGTTTAGCATGCCTCTCTCATTAACCAGATCAGACAAAAATGTTAGTAAGTCTAGAGATGTTTTGAACAACACAATAATGACTTACTTAATATATGAAACACTGCATCAAACAACTTCAGTTAGCTTTCTTTTTTTTTTTTAACTTTCTGGGCCATAAAACAAGTCGCAAATTACACAAACTGCAATCATACAGAGCATATTATCTCACCACAACGGGATTAAACTAGAAATCAATAGCACAAAGTTAAAATTAAATATACATATTGTGCCTCTGCTTATGCACATGCTCATTATCCCCTCTGACTTCAATTCCAAAACATGAGCTTCAAGATAAAATTATTAAGAATTTCAAGACAGCAATAGCAGAGCATTAAACCAAGCTTAGGAAGTTCCTCTTTCATTACCATTACAAATCACCATCAGATATCTTTTTTTAATTATATTTTATTTATTAATTTTTAGAGAGAAGGGAAGGGAGAGAAAGAGAGGGGAGAACATCGATGTGTGGTTGCCTTTCACGCGCCCCCTACTGGTGACCTGACCCACAACCCAGGCAGGTGCCCTCACTGGGAATGGAACCTGCGATGCTTTGGTTTGCAGGCTGGCACTCAGTCCACTGAGCCACACCAGCCAGGGCACCATCAGATATCTTTACCTTTCTAATGATATTATTTATTCCTGAGGGCTGTAGTTTGTTTCCTATACCGCAATGTCACGATAATTTAATGGTTTGTGAAAATTAAAGATTTTACTAATTTTATAACCTCCTATAAGTTATGATTTTGCCAACCTACATATACTGGGATTTCTTAAATTTCTGCTTATAATTATCATGCATTGAGGAAAACAACTGTTGAACACATAAAGAAGGTGAATTCATAAGAATTAGGTTCCTACTTCAAATGAGTAGCTTGTAGGAGTAAGCAATAATCCTTTATTTTTTTAAATTTTTACTTATTGGTGAGAGAGAATAGAATTCTTTATTTTTGATGTTAACTGCGAGGGGGGTCTGTGAGAAACCAGGGAGCAGTTTTCTAAGAAGATTGAACTCTGGACACAAGAGGGCGACGTGAGAGGTGCAGCAGCGCTGGTTCCAAGGCTGTGAGAGCCACTGCCCTCCAGGGCTGCAAAACTAGCTTCGCTCGTTCCAAATCCTGAACGAAATTCGACCGGGGCCAAGAAGGGTAAACTGATTTTTAAAACATCAGTCAAGGGCAGCACTTTTCCTGTTTGTCAACTCTCCTTAGGAAATAGGTTTCTTTTCCCTTTCTCAGGACCTGATGTTGAATACTCAGTCCAAACAGCCCATGTGGAAATATTAGGGAAGAATGGGATAAGTCTTTTTCTTCTGTCCTCAATTTGCCTAATGAACTCCAGTTCCTACCAAAACAATGTATGACAACAAACTATTCTAGAATCATTCCAATCTTTCATGATCATTGAATGTTACTTACATTTATTGAACTGACACTACATTGTTCTGCATCTACATAAAAAAATTGAAAATGTGAATAAAAATCCCAAAGTCGTCAAGGTTCTAAAACAATTCCATAACTTTCTGAAAGGTCTGTCTATGTCATGTCTGCAATAATATTTAATTGTGACTTTTATGTCACTTTTATATATTTTTTCAAATTCATAAACTTTATAAGAGAATTATTTAGGTTGAAATAAATCAAAATTAACTAGAAGTCAACAAAGAAGAAGTAATTATAATAAAAGCTAGGTGATGTAAACCCTTTGATCAAATATTGTTTAACCACAAATCTGAGAGAAAGAAACCACGTGATAAAACCCTCAGTAAGACTGGGAGATGTCCATTTTTGCTGCGAATGCAAGACTGTGCTTAATGAGAAGTGGTCTTTGGACTGGCGAATTCCACGGGAAGGAAGCAGGCTGGTGACGCTGCTCAGGCGTAACACGGCCGTCTTTCATTCGAAGGAAGGATGACTCAGAGGGCAATGCCAAGAGCCCAGAAAAAGGCCCAGAGAACCATGAAGGGCGCCCTAGAGACCTAATCAAGGGCCTTCCAAAACATGCCTGACCATGTTTCATAACTGCTCTGAACAGTGACTCCCATTTCCCCCTTTTGTACAGAAATGTCTATAGCAGTTATCCTGTGCCTTTCCCACTATTATTTATTGGGTGTTTTTTTAAAGATTCTATTTATTATATTTTTAGACAGAAGAGAAGGGAGGGAGAAAGAGAGGGAAAGAAACATCAATGTGTGGTTGCCTCTCATGCACCCTCACTGGAGACCTGGTCTGCGACCCAGGCATGTGCCCTGACTGGGGAATCGAACCGGCAACCCCTTGGTTTGCAGACCAACACTCAATCCACTGAGCTATACCAACCAGGGCTTTTTATTGGGTTTTTTAAAAGCGACAGATACTTGTCTCTTTTGCTCACAAATGTACAGATCAAGAGGCACTGTAACTGAGCTACAGTACCTAAGGAAATATACCCAAGGAGCCTGGACCTGGTTCAGACAAGGAGATTCTAGACTTTGGTCTGATACAGGAATGGGGCCGTAAGAAGAGGTAAGAGTAGGAGAGGAAGTGAATCAGCTTTCTAGCATCCCCTGTGATGATCTCTATCTCCTGGTGGTCTTTTGTAGTGTCCTCCCATTATTTACCAGGGCAGGTTTGCAACCAAGAGCGTAGGGTAGAAGTCATGGTGATTTTCTTCCAAAATTTGATTATAAATGTTTGAAGCTTCTTTGGGGGGATCTCTCTCTCTCTCCCCTCCCCAGTTTCTCTTTCTCTCTTAGACCACTCACTCTGGAGGGAGGGACACCATAAGCAACCCCGTAGCGTACTCTGCAAAGACAGTGACTGAAGCCTCCTGCCAACAACCATAGCTATCAGCCACGGCCACCCGTCACACCCACGCTGGGCTAGGATGTGACACAGTTGGAGGACAACAGCAGGATACTGTGGCTATTGGTCTGAGGGTCAGGAGAGAGGGGCCTCTAAAAGATATGCTGCTGTTGGCTCATCAACAGAGAATGAGAGCTGGTAAGCAGAATCTTGTCCTGGACTCATTCTGAAAGAGATCCCACCTTTTCAACCTGGGCTTTGGTCAGAAGGCAAGAGTTCCCAACAGAGTCTGGGCTTGGACTGAACTGGTGGAAAACTAGAAGCTAAGGAATACCGGTAGTCAGCAGAATGGGGGGCACTGCTCACCTTGGGGGACTTTAGGTCAGAGGAGCCCGGAAGATGAGCTGTCAAAGAATCCCAGATGATCCCAGAGGGAAAAAAAAAAAAAGTCAGCTTTAAATAAACATCAGCCATTCCAGAGAGCAAAAAGACAGAACAAAAACATGCGTCATGTAAAAACTTTCTGGTCCATTTCCCCTCGTCCCTGCCTGATCTGCACACTGGTAGTGTAATAGTCGGGAGAGGCCCGAGGTTGCTTAGGTGGAAGAAGCAGCCCACAATCCCTCGCTGCTAAGGCTGCTAGGAAGCAGCTAGAGATAGGAGGGGGAGGAGAGAAGGAGAGCTTATCTTTAAATAAAAATTAAAATTTAGACTAGACATGCTAATTTCTGAATCAAGCTCTGTTTTGAAAGTTAAAGTCACCGTAGAACTTTCTGTCAAATCCTCTTGGGTTTTGTGAGCAGCAAAACAAAAACATTTATCTTACTGAATACTCTTTAAACTGACAGTGGGAGGCAAAAAATAAAATTGCTTTTCTTATTGCATCTCTCAAACCATGTGTATTCGATAAACCGGCTGTATTTATTTTAGTGGAAATATTATTCAGGCTAAATTATGAAGAAACGCAAGAATTTAAATGGATAATTACATTGCTATCATGAAAAAGTATGAAGATAAGCAACAGCCAATGTCTTACGTTTAAAAGATTTTTTTTAAAACTTAAATCATCTTCATATCTATTTTTCATTCTGTTTTCAATGCTTCACAGTAGTAGCAGGAGATATTACGTAAGCACCACATTGAAAGGCCTGTGTAAGTACAGTTCAGTCCAGTTCCGCACTTCTATACACACTTCTCCCCACCCAGAATCACTGGGTCTGGATCCAGGTCCTCACCGGCCGGCTGGGTCCCTGGCCCAGCCTGGGACTATCTCAGCCCCATCGGCTAGGGTTCTATGTTGCCGCCCTTATTCTGAATCTGACTATCTCCACTTCTGGTATCTGGGCCTTCCTTGCATTTCCAAGTTTTGATGTCAAACTCTGTAGCGTACAGTTGGCTTCTGCCCATCCTCAAGTTTTTGATCATTTTCCTATATTCTTGTTCCTTCCCAGGACTTCTTCCGAGGTTCCTTCTGAAAGATTGGAAGCCTATTCTAGAAGTCAGCCTAGACAACTGAGCCTTCATATCCCTTGACAAGTCTTCCTTAAGTCTTCTTTGCTGTGTCTTGCTCAAATGTGACAACTCCCTAGTATTTCATTGTCATTCCTGTTGTCAACTATTTGCCTGGTTGAACCTGACTGTAAGTTTTGGAAAATGTACCTCCATCAGGATCCAGCTTTCCCCGGTGGGTGGGTTTATTATCAGGCCCTACCCCTCCTAGAAACCTGTTCTGATGGAAGTGATTGACATGCTCTATCAAATCCCAATGTTAATTTTAAAAAATATTTTACTGTTTAAAAATATTATATTGTTAATAAAAATATATTATAGTTGCCCCACATTTTGTCCCTTCACCCTCCTCCACCCAGCCCAGCCCCCAACTTCCATAATCAGCCCCCACACCATTGTCTGTGTCCATGGGTCTTTCATACATGTTCTTTGACTAATCCCTTCACATTCTTCCAATCAGTCCCCACCTCCCTCCTCGCCTCTTACAGCTGTCAGCCTATTCCATGACTCTATGCCTTTGGTTCTCCTTTCCTCATTAGTTTATTTTGTTCATTAGATTCCTCTTATAAGCGAGATCATATGGTATTTGCCTGTCACTGACTGGCTTATTTCACTTAGCCTAATACTCTCCAGTGCCATCCATGCTGTCACAAAAGGTAGGACTTCTTTCTTTCTGCTGCATAGTATTACATTGTGTGAATGTACTACTGGTTTTTTACCCACTTATCTATGGATGGGCACTTAGGCTCTTTCCCAATCTTGGCTATTGTAAATAGTGCTGCTATGAACATGTGGGTGCATAACTTCTTTTGTCTTGGTGCTTTGCAACTCTTTGGATATCTTCCCAGCAGTGGAATCGCTGGGTCAAAAGGCAGTTCCATTTTTAGTTTTTTGAGGAAATTCCATACTGTTTTCCACAGTGGCTGTACCAGTCTGCATTCCCACAACAGTGCACTAGGGTTCCCTTTTCTCCACATCCTCGCCAGCACTTGTTGTTTGTCGATTTATTAATGACAGCTATTTTGTCAGGTGTGAAGTGGTATCTCACTATGGTTTTAATTTGCATTTCTCTGATGATTACTGATGTTGAGCATTTTTTCATATGTCTATTGGCCATCTGTATGTCCTCCTAGGAGAAGTGTCTATTCAGGTCTTTTGCCCATTTTTCAGTTGGATTATTTGTCTTCCTTGTGTTGAGTTGTATCAGTTCCTTATATAATTTGGAGATTAAACCCTTCTCTGATGTATTGTTGGCAAGTACATTCTCTCATACACTCGGTTCCCTTTTCAGTTTGATGGTGGTTTCTTTAGCTTTGCAGAAGCTTTTTAACTTGATATAGTTAATTCAGGTCCCATTTGCTTAATTTTTTCTTTATTTCCCTTGCCCTAGGAGATACATCAGCAAAAATATTGCTACACAAGGTAGCTGAAATTTCACTGCCTATATTTTTGTCACATAAACAAAATGAGAGACAAAAATCACATGATTATATCAATAGATGCAGAAAAAGCATTTGATAAAATCCAGCACCAATTTATGATAAAACCACTCACCAACATGGGAATAGAGGGAGCACGCCTCAACATAGTAAAGGTCATGTATGTAAAAACCTACTGCCAAAATCATACTCAATGGGTAAAAACTAAAAACATTTCCTTTAAGATCAGGAAAAAGACAGGGGTGTCCGTTATCACATTCTTATTTAACATAGTACTGGAAGACCTAGTCCAATGCCAATGTTAATGAGTTACCACTTATTAATATATTGTTAAGTTCCAGTCACTATGTGCAGTATTATATTATTTGTAAAATAATATAATATAAAATAATTATATTACTTATAAAATATAATTTTATAATACTTATAAAATTATAAGTATTCGGTTCTTACAACAACCCTATGAGATAGGTACTAATTGTCTACAGAAATGAAGAAATTGAGACATATACTGCTTAGATAGCTGGCCCAATATTAATTGCTTTTAGGTAGAAGAGAACAGACTTGACCCAACCATGCAGAAGTTCGTAGGATAATTGATAATGTAATGCAGACACATTCACCAGGAAATAGCACGTAAAAACTTAAGCCATGTATAGAAGAAGAAGGCTAAGTGTATTTTAGGAAAAGGAAAGACAAGTGAGAACTAATGGCATTAAATTTGTTGACATACAGGTAAG
This sequence comes from Mormoops blainvillei, assembly GCA_004026545.1. NCBI lineage: Eukaryota > Metazoa > Chordata > Mammalia > Chiroptera > Mormoopidae > Mormoops > Mormoops blainvillei. The sequence goes on along the minus strand of PVJD01002588.1, from coordinate 105,781 downwards.
AAGAGCAATAAAGAAGAAAAAGGTTGAATCTACTAACTGGACAACTGGACAACTGGACAACGTTTGACAAAAGACACAAGAGAAAGAGACTGGTTCCTGGAGCATAACCTTCGGTAGCCGAAACCCTGGCGAGGGAAGGAAGCCTGAACTTAGTACTGTTCAGACAAGAGCTGGAATAGCTCCAAACTGCTGCGGGAGGCTGTTGGGTCTGGCATTTCAAGCACTTTAACTCTCTGGCCAGAAGGGCTTTCTACCACTCATGAGGAGAAAAAGTAATACAGTTGAGTTTGGAGTCCAACAGAACTAGGGGCCACAGTATCAAGCCTCCACCTCTTACTTTGAAATAATCAACTAGTTTTTTCTGAGTCTCTGTTTCCTCGTTTATAAAATGGGGATATCAATATCTGCCATGCAAGATTATGATATTGATGATGTATTCTTATGTAAATAACCACCACAGTGCTTAGCACAGTACAAATGCTTGGCAAATATTTTCAGTATCATTATGATTCCTAGGGAGAGAAGGGGAAAGACCACCAGATGCCAATGAAAGTATTGTGAGTTGTATTCTTAGCTCCTAGTACATAGTAGGCAATCAATAAATATTAGTTATGTGAATGGAGAAATAAAACAAGGAATGAATGCATCCTAGCAATGTCACCTCAAGGCCCAGAATATAGTTGCTGACATGGAGAGGCAGCACCTGTGCTGACATCTGATATGTCACCCTAACATGTCATTCTCTATGCCTCGTGGGGCTTCTAGGTCATGCAGGCTTGGAGGCAGTGTCCAGGACTGCTGTCATTCTGGGAGGTTGAAGGGCACTCTAATGCTTTTCTGTACTACATAGGATTCTTTCAAAGTAATAGATGTCACATCTGCCATTTCAGAGTTTTCATGTGTCTAAAGAGTGTTTCCCCAGGCTTTACCCTGGAGATTGGGTGGGTCAAGAAAAAGGTCATTTCACAGCTTAGGTCCCTCAGTTGCCTGAGTAACCTCTTGGTCCAGGTTCACTTAGTGGTAAAAGGGTAGTAAGTGGCATTGTTTGAATATAGACACAGGAAAGTTCTAAAGTGGCATAGGTGTGACATCTATCGCACAGAAAAAGAGTTGAAAGTTGAAGAGAAGCAATAGGAGGAGTTCCAGGAGTAGGCAGGGTGGATTAAAGGAAAGTCAGTATAGAATGAATTCTTATAAGGAAAAAGCCTAGCGATGCACCAAAAATCTTTCACCACATTCTGAGAGATTGGCTATGTTTACTCCATATTGAGAAGGAAATAAAATACAGTATCATAATGGCCCAGAGATTTTTAACCTCGTGATCTTTTCATAAAGAGGGAACAAAGATGTCTTTATACTGATGGCATTTGAGGAGCATTTGAAACTAGTACATTATGCCAACTCGTACTGCAATTAATAAAATATCCAAGACCAGAGATATGAAAGGGGGAAGCCAGATGCTTTCAGGGGCCAGCCCTGTGTGTGGGACTGAATCCCCAGAGCAAAAATGAATACTAATGAAGAGTACTAACTATCAAAATGGATGACTGGAGCCATATGGTAGTTGGTTCAGTTCCAACTCAAACAGCAGACCAATCTGTGATACTCTAAGATCTTTCTACAGGCTGGCACCATGCAACAAATAGCTCATCTGTATTGCTGGGGATGGTACCAATGAGAGCAAACATCTATTTACATAAAGGCAGACTTCAACGGCCAAATGACTATATTTGGCAAGGCTTACTCATAAAAACTGAGCATTTAATATGCCAGTAAGCTATAATTGGTCCAATGAATTGTTTTTTTCATGCATGGTAAATTTGCAGTGTTTTTCAAAAGGCTAAACCCACAATTTACAAGGGCCTAAATTGTTTTATCTTAAAGCTAGCTAACTAGAAAAGAAAAGCTGTTTCACATGTAGTTGAAGTGTAACAATCTGGCCCTTTGTACTCAAAAGTATTTATCTGTTATTTCCCTTCTAAAGTAAGGAGTTTTATTTATTTGCTTTTTTTAGTGATTGATAAATAGGTTTGTTTTTTTTTAAGGCTTGTAATTTAAAGACCTGGATTCGAAACTTCTTTCCAGTAGTTACTAGCTGTCTAACCATAGTCATTAGTAGACCTCTCTTCCTGATCTACAAAGTAAGGACAGGAATGTGCACCTCAAAAATTGTTCTGATGCTAAATGGGGCACAGAGAGAATAGTCTGGAAAAATTAAATATTAAATAAATATTAGTTACTTCTGCTTCCTTCTTCTCTACCCTCAATGTTACAAGAGAATCAAAAATAATTTTTTTAAATCTTTGAAAAATAAGTTGAACTAAATTTAAAACTCTGTCCAGATGGATGTATTTTTAAGAAAGTAGCTCAAAGAGGTAACCCTATGCCACCAGAACAGTAACAGATGCGCACTGACGGCCAGTGGACCAACTGAATTTTTCACATCTAATGAGTAATAACGGTGGTGAAATCAGGGTTTAAAAAATTCTGTGACGTACCCTTGCTTAAAATAAATAACCACCACTAATTAATCTGTTTTGTAATATGAATTCTTTGAACACTATATGAAAACTTTGCCTAAAATGGTATATATCTCTTCTCAGCTCTTTGTGAGCTAATAATTACATACTTACTCATAGGCAGACTTTGAAAATGAGTATTGTATAATGTTTATATTTCATATCTGTAAATATATCATTGTCAGGAAGATAATATTTGATTTATTCAAAATCTTGGGACCATTATTACCCTTCAATCTTCTGTGGTAAGACTGGTGATATATGTGTGAGTATGTGTGTGTTATAACACAGAATATAAGCATATACTACATCCACTACATAGTAGATACTTAATGACTTTTTGTGACAGTTTGTTGATTTTAGCAAATATCAGCCACTGGCAGACACTTCTTCAATTGATATAACTAGGGCAGAGTCCCAAGGGTTAAGAAGAGGAGAAATCATATTGAAAGCATGGACAGAGTCTGAGCCCCTCCCCTAAGAGCCGACTGTGTCTGGAGTTGTGGGGCATAGAGGGGAAGATAGGGCTACTGAAGATAAAAGTTCACTGCAAATGGAATATACCTGAGAGAAGACACATAGAAATATTAAAAATTGGCGTATGCAAAGTAGAGGTTATTATTCTATGATATTGTCATCATCATAAAGTACTGTCTACTACTCTAGTTGCACCATATAAACAAAATGTTAATGGAATAATGGTGAATTATAGACTAGTCTAATTTTGTAAGGAATTAAACATCAGAAGTAGTCATCTATTAATAGATATCAGTCATTAGTACCATTGCTTCACATGTTGCACTCAATCCAGCTGTGATTTCTGAAGATATTTTTATAGGTACAGATAAGAAATAATTTCCTAACTTCCAGCCAAGATGGAGGCATAGGTAGACATGCTTTGCTTCTTCACACAACCAAAGAAAGACGACAACAAATTTAAGAACAAAAAACAACCAGAACTACCAGAAAATCAAACTGTATGACAGTCCAACAACCAACGAGTTAAAGAAGAAACATTCATCTAGACTGGTAGGAGGGGTGGAGATAGGTAGCCCAGGTGGAGAGGACACACGGCAAGCCCGTAGACTGGGCAGGCGAGGCCGGCAAGGCGAGTGGCAGCTGGCCGACCAGTCCATCTCACATTCATGTGCAGATAAACTGGAAGGAACAACTGGGGAGCAAGACAAATCCCACAACCCAGGGTTCCAACATGGGAAACTAAAGCCTCAAAACCTCTGTCTGTAAAAATCTGTGGGGGTTGTGGTGTTGGGAGAAACTCCCAGCCTCACAGGATAGTTCCTTGGAGAGAATCATGGGGTCATAGAACATACACACAGCCACCCACCCGGGAATCAGCAACAGAAGGACTCAATTTGCTTGTGAGTACCAGGGGAAGTGACTAAAAGCCTGCCAAGAGCTGAGCAAGTGGCATTGCTCCCTCTCTGACCCATCCCCTACACACAGCACTACCAACGCACCAAAGCAGGTTGCCCCACCCTGACAAATGCCTAAAGCTCCACTCCTTACAAGATAACAGGTGCTCTGGGACAAAGAAATATGGTCCAAATGAAAGAACAAATCAAAACTCCAAAAAACAGAACTAAGTGATGAAGAGATGGTCAACTTATCAGATGTAGAGTTCAAAACACTGGTAATCAGGGTGCTCACAGAAATGGTTCAGTATGGATACAAAATAGAGGAAAAAGTGGAGGCTATGAAAAGTGAAATAAAGAAAAATACCCAGGGAACCTACAGTGAAGGGATCAAAACCAGGACTCAAATCAATGATTTGGAACAGAAGGAAGAAATAAACATTCAACCAGAACAGAATAAGGAAACAAAAATTCAAAAAAATGAGGAGAGGCATAGGAACATCTGGGACAACTTTAAACATTGCAAAATCTGAATCTTAGGCGTACCAGAATGAGAAGGGGAAGAGCAAGAAATTGAAAACTTATTTGAAAAAATAATGAAGGAAAACTTGCCAATACAGCAAAGGAAATAGACTTCCAGGAAGTCCAGGAAGCTCAGAATCCCAAAGAAATTGGACCCAGGGAGGCACACACCAAGACACATCATAATTAAATTACCCAAGATTAAAGATAAGGAAAGAATCTTAAAGGCAGCAAGAGAAAAGGAGATAGTTACCTACAAAGAAGTTCCCATAAGACTATCAGCTGATTTCTCAAAAGAAACCTTACAGGAAAGAAGAGACTGGAAAGAAGTATTTGAAGTCATAAATGGCAAGGACCTACATCCAAGATTACTCTATCCAGCAAAGCTATCATTTAGATTGGAAGGGCAGATAACGTGCTTCCAAAATAAGTTAAAGTTAAAGAAGTTCATCATCACCAAGCCCTTAGTATATGAAATGTTAAAGGGACTTATCTAAGAAAAAGAAGAAGATCAAAACTATGAACAGTAAAATGACAACAAATTCACAATGATCAACAACTGAACCTAAAAACAAAAACAAACTAAGCAAACAGCTAGAACAGGAACAGGATCTCCACAGAAATGGAGATCACATGGAGAGTTTTCAGCAGGGAGGGACAGGGTAGAGAATGAGGGAAAGGGTACAGGGAATAAGAAGCAAAAATGGTAGGTAAAAAATAGGGGGAGGTTAAGAATAGTATAGGAAATGGAGAAGCCAAAGAACTTATATGTACAACCTGTGGACATGAACTAAATGGGAGGAAAAAAATGGGACAACTATAATAGCATAATTGAATATAAAAGCATAATAAAATATGCTTTTAAAAAAGTAGCAAGAAAAAAGCAGTTAGTTGCCTACAGGGGAGTTCCCATAAGACTGTCGGCTGATTTCTCAAAAGAAACTTTGTAGGCTAGAAAGAATTGGCACAAAAATATTCAAAGTCATGAAAAGCAGGGACCTACAGCCAAGGTTGCTCTACCCAAAGCTATCATTTAGAATTGAAGGGCAGACAAAGAGCTTCATAGACAAGAAAACACTAAAGGAGTTCATCATCACCAAACCATTATTGTATGAAAGGTTAAAGGGGCTTATCCCTGAAGAAAAATATCAAAACTGTGAACAATGCAATGGTAAAAATGCATTACTATCAAGAACTGAATCTAAAAAACAAACTAAGCACACAAGAAGAACAGAGACGCAATCATGGATACGGAGAGCCTTTTCATGGTTGCCAGATGGGAGGGGGTGAGGGATCTGGGTGAAGAGGTGAGGGGTTTAAGAAGCACAAATAGGTAGTTACAAAATAGCCAAGGGCATGTAAAGTACAACATAGGAAATGGAGTAGCCAAGGAACTTATACGCACTACCCATGGTCATGAACAACGGTGGGGGCATTACCTGAGGGAGTGGGTGGTGCTGGGTGGAGGCAGGAAAAGGGGTAAAATCAGGACAATTGTTAATAGCATAATCAATAAAATATAAATTTTTTTTAAAACCCTGAAGACAAAGGACTCAGTGGCTTCTCTCTCTTGAGCACGCCCACATCTTTCTCCCCTCCCCTTCCCCCAGGTGTGCTTTCATCGCCTGTCTTTCTCCTAAGCTCCAAGGACCCTTCTTTCACCTCTGTAAGTCATTTCCCGAGTCCAGGCATCCCAGGCTCACTTCTTCTACCCTCCTGGCTTTCTTAAAAAGCTTTCACTTGGCCCTGGCCAGGTGACTCAGTTGGTTGGAATGTCATCCCATACACCAAAATGTTACGGGTTCAATCCCCAATTGGGGCAGATCCCAAAGTTGTAGATTCGATCCCCCATTGGGGCATGTATGATAGGTAACTGACCGATATTTTTCTCTCCCTCCCCCTACCTATCTCGCTAAAGTCAATAAACATTTCCTCTGGTGAGGATTTAAAAAAAAAACAAAAAACTTTTGCTTGTAATTTAGTTCTTGGCTCTGAATTCTTTCCCAACTGAACTCAAGGGCCAAGGTTGCTGGATCATGATCTGATCTAACTGCTGGTTAACATGTGTTGCTGTTTCGCCACTAACACGATTACACACTGTCTATAGGAGACACAGTTTAATGTCCGAATTATAAGTAAGTTAAAAGTAGAAAGATGGGGCCCTGGCTGGTGTGGTTCAGTGGACTGAGTATGGGCCTGTCAACCAAAGGGTCACTGGTTCGATTCCCCAGTAGGGGCACATGCCTGGGTTGCAGGTTAGGTCCTCAGTAGGGGGCACATGAGAGGCAACCACACATTGATGTTTCTCTCCCTCTCTTTCTCCCTCCTTTCCCCTCTCTAAAAATAAATAAATAAAATCTTTTGTTAAAAAAAGTAGAAAGATGGGAAAAGATACATTATGCAAAAAACAACAGCAGTTAAGCTGAGGTGAGATAGGTTATGTGGCTGTGAATGGTAAGGGCTACAGGGACTGTCAAAGAGACAGTAAAACCAGATTTATGGCTTAGAATCAGCAGAGACCAGCCCAATCACACATGGCGACTAATTTACCCACATGGTAAACCCTAGCCTCATATGCTCATTGTAATATGTCAGCACAGTGGTCCTCAACCTTTTTGCCACCAGGGACCTGTTTTGGCAAAAAAAATTTCCACAGAAGGCCATGGCTTGGGGGAGACGAGAGGTGGAGCTCAGGCGGTAACGCAAGCAAAGCTCCCTTGATTGCCAGCTGTTCACCTCCTGCTGTGCAGCCTGGTACCAGGACGTGGACCTGTACTGGCGCTGGTCTGCGCCCCAGGGGTTGGGGATCCCTGCCTTAGCATACTAAACAACACACCCTGAGCTGCCACGATGGAAAACAGCCCCTATAAGGACACAAAATGGCCAATGGAGCTCTTCCCAGAAGTCTCCATCCCTTGCTCCCCTGCCCCCAGAAAGATCCTGAGTAGTTCCCCCTTTGATTGAATGTCCCACCCTTTGATTAGATGAGCCTCAGTGAAAGAAGTAAATCCCACTAGGGAGGGATCGTTCTGCCTGGGGAGTGACCTTCTCTCTATCCCGCTGCTTCACTAATAAACTCTTTCACTTTGAACTCTATGCTGGCTGGCAGTTGAACTCATTTCTGCCATGAGCCAAGAACCCACCGTGAGTAATAGACCCTTGGTTTTCCGGGTTGCCAGGACTCCTGCATCAGAGGGACATTTTATAATGACAAAACTATCAAAATATCAGGAGGATATAACAAACATATGCGCAGATACCAACAGAGCACCAAAGATACGAAAAAAAAAAACCCTGACAAAACGAAGGGAGAAATATATATTTAAAGTACCCCCTTCCATATCATCATTAAGCCCTGTCTAGCATTTATTATAATTACCTAAATGTGAAATACTTTTTATTTTTTTTTAATTAATATGGTTTGCCTGATAAAAGGCAAAAATATATAAAATCAATAAAACCAAAATAAACAGCTAGATTGCTTTTGATGTTATACAAACAAGTTCAGATTAGTTCTTTAGCTGAAAAGGAAAAAAAACAAAAACAAAAAAACAGAAATCACCTAATAGGCTTGGCTCTCCAGAAGATATTTATATGGCGAAGTTCAGGATCAAAAGATCCACTGAAGCCTGAACTTGTGTCTTATGGTTATTGGAATCAGGTGTATCTATTTATTTATTTATTTTAAAGGTTTTATTTATTTATTTTTAGAGGTGAAGGGAGGGAGAAAGAGAGGTAGAGAAACACTAGTGTATATTGATCAGTTGTCTTTCACATACCCTCAGCTGGGAACTCGGCCTGCGCCCAGGCCTGTGCCCTGATGGGGAATCGAACCAGCAACCTCTCAGTTCACAGGCCAGCACTCAGTCCACTGAGCCACACTAGCCAGGGTGGAATCAGGTGTCTGTCCAGAAAGTATCCAGCAATGTGCTATGAAAAATAGAGACATTTACTGAAGAAGATACAAGATACAAAAACATTGTATATAGGACAACAATACCTCAATCCCCTTCAAAGTATGCACCTTGGGACCTCACACAGTTCTCCCAATCGCCATCAGCTGCCCCATCATATTTTCCTGAATCTCATCGATGGTCTGAAATCTCTTCCCTTTTAAAGGTGATTTTAGTTTTGGGAAAAGCCAGAAGTCACAGGGCGCCAAATATGGGCTGTGGGGGTACTGAATCACCTGGGTGATTTGATGTTTCACCAAAAACCCCTGCACAAGACGTGATGCAAAAGTGGGCCCGTCGTGATGAATCATCCAATCACCAGTAGCCCGTAGCTCTGACCTTCTTAATCATCCGAGTAGTTTCTGTGGAGGAATGTTCAAGCTTAATGCAAAATCTGATGCAGATTCGTTGCTCTACTTGCTCAGTCATTTTGAACATGACAACCACACAGTACACATGCTCACTCAACAGCATCGACCACCCCCACTGACTAGTATCGTGAAGTCGACATTGTTCATGTATGCACATTCCAGTCCACTCACCTTGGCTGCCAGGTTACATCGATGTCACTCAAACCGTTCTCATTATGTTAACAATGGTTGGACTTCTTCCACACAGACCTCATATTTAGAAGACACTGATTTTTTTAATAGCAGCTACATTGAGATGTAATGAACAAAATTCACCTTTTTAAAGTGTACAATTCAATGGCGGGAGGTTGTGCAGCTATCATCAGTATCTAATATCAGAATATTTTTATCACCCTAAAAAGAACCCTGTATCCACGAGCAGTTGCTCTCTGCCCCTTCATCACTAGCCCAGGAAACCACTGATTTATATTTTTGTGTGTAAATTTGCCTATTCTGGGCATTTCCTGTAAATGAAATCATGTAATATGTGTCCTTTACAACTGGTTTCTCTTACTTAGCATGTTTCCAAGGTTCATCTATATTGTAACACTGATCAATACTTCACTTCTTTTTATGGCTGAAAAAATTCCATTGTATAGATCACAATTTGTTTATCCACTCAGCAGTTGGTGGGTATTTAACATGTTTCAAGCTTTCGGTTATTATGAATAATGTTGCTTTGAACCTTTGTGTACAGGGTTTTTGTGCCCATATGCTGGGTCATATAGTAATTCTATGTCTAACATTTTCAGAAACTGCCAAGCTGTTCTTCCAAGTGAATATACCATCCCATCAACAATGTTATAAAAGTTCCAAAATCTCCACATCCTCACTGAGACTTATTGTCTTTTTATTTTAATCATTCTAATGAACTTGAAGTAATATTTCCTGTAGTTTTGATATGCATTTCTTTTTTTTCAAAGATTTTATTCATTTATTGTTAAAGGGAGAGAGAAAGAGAGGAGGAGAAACATCCATGTGCAAGAGACACATTGATCAGTTGCCTCTCACATGTCCCCAAGCTGGGGATGTGGTCTGCAACCCAAGCATGTGCCCTCACTGGGAACTGAACCAGCGGCCTTTTAGTTCACATGCTGGCACTCAATCCACTGAGCCACACCAGCCAGAGTTTGATTTGCATTTCTCTAATGACGAATGATTTTGAGCATCTTTTCATGTGCTTATTGTCCATTTATATATGTTTTGGTTTTTTTTTTTAGAACTGTCAGTTCAAATATTTTGCCCATTTTATATCTGGGTTATGTCATTTTTATTGTTGAGTTATATTTTTATACAATCCCTTATGAGGTATATGATTTGCAAGTATTTTCTACAATTGTGTGGCTTGTTTTTTCACTTTATGAACATCGATATCTTAATAAACGTTGTCCCTCTCTTTTTATTTACAGTGAATGAAAAAGAATACAAAATTTGTACAAATGTACACATACAAATGCTCTAAAAAAGGGCAGAAATAGAAGTCAAAGAAATGAAACTTGGCACTTGAGTGTGAACTATGTCATCCTCAATGCCATAACTGTACTTGCAACCCAGAAAACTATATCTGCCACATCTTATTTCTAAAGTCCTTCTCAACTCAAATCAGAATTTGGCATCAAGAACCCAATCAACTATGAATATCTCCAGTAGAGAGCACCGATGTTTTTTGAATATTTTGTATCAGTAGTTTTAAAGCTAGAAAAGGCTTAAGGAGCAGGTGCCACCCTGTCCCATTCCCACACACCTTGGAACATAAGACATAAGGACATTTACTCCACATTCATTAAGAGCATGCTCTATCCGTAGGTACCATGTTAGTCCTTGGTATGCCAAAGAAGAAAATATATACTTCTTACCCTCAAGGAATTTAGAGTTTAATGAAGAAGTTTACCTCCATCTCCCAATAACCTCTCCTTCCATCAGTCAAGGAAAGCATTTAATAACTAATCATCCACTTCCCTACCTCTAAACACACACACACACACACACAAAATATATATATATATATATATATATATATATATATATATGCTGTCCTTGGTTGAAAATAGTAAGTTCAGGAAGTATTTAGAGATAATATAGTCAAAGCCTCTCTTTTTATACATAGAAACACTAAACCCAGAGCGGATAAGTGATTTACCTAAGATCATAAGAACTAAGATTAATAGGGGACACACTATGTGTCAGAAACTGCTCTAACTATTAACTATATTATTCATTTAATCCTCACTACACTCATTTTTTCAAACAGAAAACTAAGTCACAGAAACATTATGTAATAACGAAAATAAAACAGCTCATAAAGGCAAAGCCAAGATTTGAACTCGAGTAGTTTTGTTCCAGAATCCACGCTTTTAGGCATTTTGCTATATCTAGGTAGCTATTTCTGAGGGTATTTTCTGACTCATATCTCTATACTTTCTCGTTATTTTGTGCTAATTATCATGGTTTCCAACATCTCCAAAGCTAATTCCCTGGTCAAGAATTATCAAAGAAAAAATTACAACTAAATTATAGGACAATCAACCTGAATAACAAACTGAAAATTGGCTGAAGAGAAGTCTTATAACCAAGGATTTACAGAAGAAGCCACATCCAGACTGGTTAAAAAGGGTGGAGATGCAAAAAGGTCTGACCCCACACCCACATGCAGTGGTTGAAAATCTGGAAGAATATTTCAGCTGCAAAGGTCCCCGCTGAGGAGCAAGGGATCTCAACCCCACTCCAGGCTCAGCACTCCAAAGTACCAGTGCCAGAAAAAGAAACCTATGTACCATTGGGTTGTGAAAATCAATGGGGATTCCATCCACCAGGGTGAGACAGAAGACTGCTAGAAACCCAGATGCCCTCTTAAAAAGCCAGTGCACAACATCACATTTGCAGCCAATCACCGTGAGCTCCAGCAGAGTGAAGGAGGCTCAGAACGGACTGAAGTCAAACGGGGAAAGACTGGGCTGTGTGGCTGCTGGGAGAGGGCTGGAGGGACAGCCGTCAACATCCCGGTGCCCAGTCTCTCTGCCAAACCACCCACAGACGCCATCTTTCCTGAGTCCAGCACTCCCATCCATGTGGGAATGCAGTAGCCCCACCCTCCCGACTTTCTGTGGCGTTGTCCTTCCAAGATCACACTACGGAGGAGGCCGCGGGCTATGGCCAGCCTGGGCATGCAGTGCAGACTTTCTTGGAAGGCTCTTGAGGCAACCCAGTCAGACTCAGGGAGTGTCAGAGAAGCATAGATAAAGACTGCATTGTGTGGCTCCAGGGCGAGGGTCATTTTTCACCCCCTGCACACCCTCCCAACTCCCTGTCACCCCGCCCTGCTGAGCTCATGCCCTGCGAAGGAGTCTGCTGCTTGAGTCTGTGGTGTAGACTTTGTTGAAGGGATCTTAAGGGCTAGCTTAGGAGGAGTCAGAGACTGAGTTGGCATGGCTCTGGGGCAGTGGCAATTTGCCCCTCCCACCCGAACCATGCTCCAGAGAAGCAGTGCACAGTCCCCCAGTGCCAGACCAGCAGCACCCAGACCCCCGTGCCAGAGCGGTAGCACCCCATCCCCCAAAGGAGATCCATTAGCCCCACCACAAGAGAACCACTAGCTCCACCCTCCCCACTCCCAGTGGCCCTCCCAGCCAAACTTGAGCAACTTTGTCAGCGGGTTGTGGCAAGCCTGGTAATTGGTGAAGACTCTCCAGGAAACTCAGGCAGACTCGGAAAAACAGAGTTGTGTGGTTCGTGGGTGGAGGCCATTTTTCCCCTCAATGCCCAACCGACAACACCCATTCCTACGCAGAGCCCTCCCTAAACACAGCCATATCTTGTTCTGTTTCGACCTGAAGAATTCTGATGGCCTCACCCTGATGACTCTCCGGGACTCCGCCTCACTGCAAAGGTCCCAGGGCACCTAGACAGTGGCAGATCACTTTGGCGGACCCTGAGAATTTTGCTGAGTGGTCTCAGATGTAGCACTGGTGCCAGGTTTGAGTCTATATCAAGAAAGAAGCTGAAGAAGATACAAATAAGTGGAAGCATATACTGTGCTCATGGATAGGAAGAATTAACATCCTTAAAATGTCCATACTACCCAAAGCAATCTAGAGATTCAGTGCAATTCCTATCGAGATACGAATGGTATATTTCACAAAACTAGAACAAATATTCCAAAACTTTATATAGAACCATAGAAAAACCCTGAATAGCCAAAACAATCTTGAGAAAGACGAACAAAGTTGGAGGCATCAAACTACATGATATCAAACTATACCATATGGCTATAATAGTGAAAAAAGCATGGTACTGGAAGAAAAACAGACACACAGGTCAATGGGACAGCACAGACAGCCCAGAAACAAACTCATGCCTATATGGGCAATTAATATTTGAAAGAGGAGTCGACAACATAAATGGGATAGACAGACTATTCAATAATTTGTGTTGGGATAATTGGACAGATACATGCAAAAAAATTAAACTATACCACCTTCTTACAACATATAGTATAAATTCAAAATAGATTAAAGACAAATGTAAGACTCAAAATCATAGAACTCCCAGAAAACAAATATGCAGTAAAACCTCTGACATTTCTCTTAGCAATATTTTTTTCTGATATATCTCCTCAGGTAAGAGAAATGAAAGAAGAAAAATAAACCAATGGGACTACAGTAAAGTAAAAAGGACTTGCACAGCAAAAGAAACTATCACCAAAATGAAAAGGCAACTCATTGAATGGAAGAATATATTAACCAATGATACATCTGATAACAGGTTAATATCCAAAATCACCACCAAAAAAAAACAAACCCAATTAATAAATAGGCAGAGGACCTGAATAGACACTTCTCCAAAGACGACATAGAGATGGCCAATCGGCCAATCGACTTATGAAGAGATGCTCAACACCATTAATCTTCAGAGAAATGCAAGTTAAACTACAATGAGATATTACCTCATACGTCTCAGAATGGCTATCATCAATAAATTAACAAACAACAAGTGTAGTGAGGATGTGGAGTAAAGGGAACTCTTGTACAGTGTTGGTGGGAATGCAGATTGGAGCAGCCATTATGGAAAGCAGTATGAAGGGCCCTGACTGGTGTGGTTCAGTGAATTGGGCATCCTTCCACAAAGTAAAAAGTCACTGATTTGATTCCCAATCGGGGCACATGCCTAGGTTGTGGGTTCGGTCCCTGGTCGGGGCACATACAGCATGTATGAGAGGCAACCCATCAAGTTTCTCTCTCACATCTATGTTTCTCTCCCTCTCTTTCTCCCTCCCTTCTCCTCATAAAAAAAAATAATAATAAAATTTTAAAAATATTTTTTTAAAAGGAAAACAGTATGGGGGTTCCTCAAAAAATTAAAAATGGGGCAGCCTTATGGCCCAGTGTTCACTTCTGGGTACATATTCAAAGAAACCCAAAACACTAATTCAAAAGAATATATGCACCCCTATATTCACTGTCGTGTTGTTTACAATAGCCAAGATATGGAACCAAACAAGTGCTCATCAATAGATGAATGGATAAAGAGGTTTACATATATAAAATGGAATATTACTCAGCCTTAAATAAAAACAAAATCTTACCATTTGTGACATGGGCGGACCTAGAAGGTGTTATACTAAGTGAAATAAGTAAGTCAGGGAAACACAAATACCAAATGATTTCACTCACATATGGAATCTAAAGAATAAAATAAACAAACAAACAAAATTGAAACAGATTAATAGATACAGCAAATAGATTACTGATAGCCAGAAGGGAGGGAGATTGGGGGATTTGGTGAAAAAGTTGTAGGGATTAATAAGTATCGATTGGTAGTTACAAAGTTGTCATGGGGATACAAAGTATGGTATAGGAGATACAGTCAACAATATTGTAATAACTAAGTATGGTACCAGGTGGGTACTTGAAATATTGCGGGGGGTGGGGGGGACACTTCCCAAAGTATATGATTGTCTAATCACTATGCTATATACCTGAGACTAATGCAAAATATTAAATGTAAACTGTAATTAAAAATTAAATTAGGATGAAAGAAATCTCAAGGTATGACACTTCAAAGTCATAAGATACTGAAGTTGGAAAAAAGGGCCCAATTACAATGTGGATGCATATGCTACCAGAAAGAAGGGATTAGCATATCCACAGCCATGAGAAATACAATAAATAATCTTATAATAATTAATTTTTAAGCTAACATTGACAAATGTTGCCACTTAGTGTAATTCCCTTGTCTTCTCTACTCACCACCATGTACTTCTTCCCACCTCCAAATCCCAGTCTTTTAAATTTGTTGATTCTTCAATCAAGTTAGAATGATAGAAGAACTCAAGAGTTAAATGTGTTAGCCTCAGTTGATAAGCCTAAGTGATTAATGCATGAGGAAAACTGTTATTCCAGTACCTGGAATGCATAGCCTATAGGACTCCAAGATATCCACAAGCAATTCAACCTTTGTGCCCCAGGGGGTCTGCAAGAGTTGGAGATGGTATCTGAGCCATTGTGTTCCAGGGAGGGAAAGTCAGTGATGCAGATAAAGAATTTTTGACCAACAGATAAAGAAATACTAGGAAAATCACCCCTTGACCACAACTCTTACCCGATTAACCTTTTCCCAACTCCTTACCTGCTCTTTCTTCTCCTTATAAAATGTTTGGCTTGAGATGAGATGTTAAGACAGTTTTTGAAGGTACATAACCCCCATCTTCTTAGATCACTGGCAACTGAATAAAACTCCCATAAAGAGTCAATTCTTGTCTCTACCGATTGGTTCTGGCAGTGACAAACAACAGAAACACCAATTTTGGAAGTTTTGAAGTCATGTTAAACTGTGAACCCTGAAGTAAACAGAGCTAGGGTTTTAATCCTGAGATGACACTGGTATATACAACAGGGGGAAGATGTGTGTTTCAAAAGTCTCAGATATTTCATTTTATTTCATTTCTTCATCATTTTGCAAATAATTATTCTGTGCTACTATGTGCAACACAGCGTACTGGATTCTGGTGATGCACTAGTCCATGTGATGGGAGTATCCTTTGCCTTCCTAAGGTCCACATTCTCACGTCATTCCTCCCCAGCATGTTAGCCAACCACCATCTTTCAACCTATTTGCCTCTGGATGATGGCTGAGCTTGAGGAAGTTTAACAAAGTAACTCCATTAGGCTAGGGACTGCTAACAGATGACATCACTCTTAAGCATAGACTATGGAGGTAAGTGCATATTAGTTAGATGACTGTAATACATTATTTAAGTGAATTATTATTGTATTTCGTCAGCATGAACACATCCTTTTTGTCCTTGAGGACCCTGAAGAGCAAAACATTATATCTGTTTATTGAATTGTTAAGTAAAGTAAATATACCCAGGAATTTTGACAGTTGAGTTCATCAAAGATGAAGATAAAATTGTAAAATTTCCACCCACCTATCTATCTATTTTCATCCTTCAGCATGCTTCCCCCTTGTCTTTATTTGTAATCAAGCTGTCTGTAACTCTCCCACCTACACTGAGGTTGTTGTCAGCCGCCAAAAGATATTCAACTCATCATGACAACAGGCTTTCTGTGAAGCCGGAAGTTCTTTCATTTACTCATCGGGTCTCAAGCTCTCTGAGGTGTCGTAGCCACTTGAACCCACTCTCACCTCTATCAGTGTAAGACCTGTCTACCTTTGACCTTAACTTTGTAATGAGATAAAGAACATCTGTTTTATTGTTTTACTGCCCTTTTTGTTACAGTAATCAGTTGCATTAAGCTATGATAAAGGCATATTTGAGTCATGGGCTCTGAACCATGTTAATATTCTGTATTAGGAAGAGTCTACTGGGCCCCCATATTTGCTCACATATCTGGCTACGTATTTGCCTCTATTGTTTTAAATTTTAAAGACTTTAAGCTTCTTGAGGGCAAGTGTTCAAGTATTGCTTTTATATGCTCAAAAAAACACAATTTGGTAGAGGTGGTGAATTGGAATGTAAAGAAGTTTTCAGAGATAAGTTAGTAGAAGAAGCAGGTAACTGGAAGGTGTGTCTGTGTAACAGGGTGCTGAGCTGGAGGTCCTCCAAAATGGAGACAACTCCCACAGCTATCACTTGGGGAATGAGAAAAGCAAGCAGGGCCTTTGAGAGCTGCTTTGCATATCTGAAGAACTTGGCCAGTGTTTTACTCATGTTAAAAAGCTGTGCCTGCTCAGAGCCAGGGAGGTGGCTGTGACTCTAACCCCATGATGAGACGTAGCCAGAGGGGCGTCCTGAGCTTGTGAGAGCGGCTTGGAGGCGGCTCCTACCTCCCGGGGCCATCCTTGCCTGGACTAACAACGGCAGCCAAGAAGGGCAGAAGAAACCAGGGGGCTGGCAGATGTAACTAAGTGTAGGGGGAGTTGGAAATGGGGTTACGGAGAAAGACCCACGCCAGGAGGGCAGCCATGCCGGGGCTTAACCATGCGATTTGGGAGCAGGGAGAGGAGCTCTCTTGACCACTTGGCTTAGAAAGAAGCAGAAAAACAGGATGTAGTAGCTGGACTGGGCTCTTGACTGTATGGCTGGGGAAAGACAAGCCTCTTCACCATGTAGCAGCCGTGTGGGGGACTGGCCACGCGGTTTGAAAGGATGCCGAAAGATTCCCCAGCCCACCATGAGGATGAGGTTTTGGATTAAGAATGGGAGCCTAGCCCAGCTATGGACTTCTACTTTCTTTTCCTGAGATACCAGTACCCCTGACTGGCCTTGATTGGCAAGAGGAGGCAGGACTGTGTGTGTGTGTGTGTGTGTGTGTGTGTCTGTTTGTAGGTGTTTTAAAAGGACTTTGGGATTTAATGGTGACATTCCGCCATTATACTGAACCTATACAACTTGGGATAAATAATTCCTTTCCTTTTTACCAAGCTCTGGCACTGAGAGCCACAGTTTTATTGGTGGTGGGCAAAAGAACCATAGAGTAATAGACCCACAGTGGGGCTTCTGTAACATCTGCATTTGGGTTTGTAGGATTCAGGAGATAAAGCCAAAGAGGATGGTGGTGTGGTGACAGACTGGAATTTGGCTAGTTAGTCCTCATTGACTTAACAAGTCCAGCCTGACACTGAAGGAATGCTGACAGACTGTGGGCCTCAGAAGGGTAAAGGTCACATTCACCACACAGAGCAGTGTATTCCCGCAACCTGGTACAGTGTTTTGCACATAGGATGCACAGAATAAATATTTTTTGTATGGGAAACGAATGAGTGAAATTATGAAATAAAGTCTGAGACTTCTGAAACATGAACTACACCTGTCTTCTTTTCCTATATAGCCCAGATATATTATAGATATATATAATGTGTATATAATGTGCATAATGTGTATATAATGTATATAGTTATAAAGATATATAATGATATATAGATATATTAAGCACACTGGAAAATCAGAACTCATGCCTATACTGTTAGTGGCTTGCCCTAGGTCTCATGGTCAAAAGAACCACCGGTAGAACTCAAGACTCCAAATCCAGCACTCTTTCTGGCACATAGCTATTTCTTCTCCAACTCTAAAATATTCTGGATCTTGTTCTTTTAAAACATTTTGATTTTTTTAAATTCTTAATAAACCACAGATATATTAGCTCCTGCTACTCATAAATCGGGTTAGATGAACATTAAAGTTTAGTATTCACTATGCAATTATAATTAATAGATGACCTTATAATAGGCCAAGAAACACAAACGGAGACGCATACATGCACACACAAGAGTCGTTAGGGGGAAATCAAGGTCTGGCTGTTGCTAGACCTGGTTACTCAGAACCAAAGAAATGAAAGGGTTAACTATGAGGCGCCTCAGAAACCAGCACCAGGAAACCTCTTGCCAAGACTTCAACGTCATGCAGGGAACACAGACTGAATGTTCACAGGGACCCCAGCAAGCACGGCCTTAGTCACTAGCAGAAGCTCATCAGGCCTCTTTGCAGAAGCTGAGGAACACCAGCTCTGCTTTAATTCTAGGCTTTTGGCCAGCCTTCACTTGTGGATATTTTCTTAGAAGTCACCTCCTTTTCATGGACATGAGTCAACAACCAGCTAGATACTGTGTGATGGATTCCAATATGTGACCCAGATGACAGTATATATTCTCTTAATGTGATGCATGGGAAACTTTCAAAGAAATATTTGGACAACTTCCCAGATCAACGGGGGATGTCAGGCATCCTGCTGCAGGAATTGATGCTTTTCCTTCGGAGAAGAGGCTGAAGGTCATCTGCCTAGCACCTGTCTCACGGGGAAGGGGCAGTGTATAGTTCAAGGAGAGGGGCAATCAACACAGTGGGTGATGAGAACCCGGAGTAACTCGTCATGAAAATTTCAGACTGGGACCATGGTAACAGGTCAACGCACACTGAAATGCACAGCTGGCCTGCTTACACAATTGCAGTTTGGATTTCTAGGTCAAGCTACATTATTCCAAATACATGTGCAATATCCTACTCATCCTGTTTTCAGAATTCTCGCCACTGAGCTCACTCTCAGGGATCATTCTCAGAGTTTGCTCCAGGCCCTAGGAACGCTTGTATTAAACATCTGCAACCAAGAGATTGAAAAGGTCAGAAAAACATGGTAAAGTAGCCAAAAATAAATGAAATTCCTTATCAGTGACAACATGCTCAACCTTACACAGCTGAATCAGGGGGATTCTGGCAAGCTTTCTGAGAATGCAAAACTGTGAACGACTTCGTTAGTTCTTCTCTTCTGAAGCGGTATCCCAGGAGAACTAACATGCTTCAACCATGTTGCTGAGACAACATTTTAAAGTAATATTTTAATTTAGAAACTTAAAGCTAGCCAAACTTCCTCAGGCCCACATTCAGTATGATTCTTCTTCAACACGACATGGCCCACCAACCTCATCTCCCCTTTAAGATGCTGTATGCTTTTTGAATATACCTTCCCCACTAGAGCACACTATATCTTTAAGTAAAAGAATCATTATATTTATTTTGGCATATTCCCTCCCCAGTGCTTTCTTTTTCACACTGTAGGCTTTAAATGTTTAATTAATTTAAAGAAGTAGAGGATTTTTCATTACCATCAATAATTATTAGAATAATAAGTTGGAAAAGAACTGTTACTATTAGATAATATTCTGTCTTCCATTAGTCATAAAAATGTTCTTAAGGCTGAGAGAAAACTAAGCTCTTGTTAAGGCAGCCACGTGAAGCGTAGCTTCATCGCGTCACTCAGAGGTTCCCGCTCCCCACCAAGGGAAGTCACCGCAGAAGGGATCTGCCAAACCCAAATACTAACTGATCACTTCATGTGGGTCATAGTAGTAAGCCACCAAATGACCAAATTGTAGTGATCGTTTCATTTTTACTATTTGCGACTTTGCTTGTGTCGCTGGGTAAAGAAACTGGCCACATTTGCGGTTCAGTCATCCCTTTGTCATGTGAACATGAAGACCCTACCAGTAGCTCTTTTTCTACTCAATGGGAGGTGTAGGAAGTAAAACAGTTTTACTGCTCCTTCTAGAGATTCTCAATTTACCAAAAAGAGATTGAGTCCTGAGGATGGGTTGATCATTTTAAGACAATATTTGGGGCAGATAAAGCAAAGGTATAGAATTTAGCCTTTCCAAATCTTGCTTCCCTTCCGATACTTAGTTTAAATTCCCCTTTCTTCATAAGGCTTTTTCTGACTACTACCACCTGCACTGTTCAGTCTCCTCACTGGAGTGTAAGCAGCAGGTGATTGTCTTCCGTGTGTTCATCGAAGTTGTGAGCGGCTACGCTTAGGGACCGGGACCAAGTCTGGTGCTTCTTTGATATCACTCCTGATGTCAAGCATACTGATGGATGCAAAATATGTGCTTAATATCTATGATGAGATTTTGAATCACTATTATAGACTCCAGTGAATTTTTCTGTGGAAATAGTCTTTTAGAATTTTTACTAAAATAAATTGATCAGAGAATCCCTTAGAGAATTTCAGATACTCATGTATGGACTGTATATTTTCCAAGACTCCAGTGGTCCTATTTTCAAAGGGATTGACTGAGCACAGGCATGAAAAGCCAGACAGTATTTATATATCTTATTCTAAGGCCTATCTTGAGGTACAAATAATCTGTAGTTACTAAAATACTCTTCTCTCTTTTTTATGGTCTCATAACAGCATCTAAGGTTATTTATCTTTTTGTTCACTCTAATGCAAGCGGGGACTGATATGAGGCCTTGCAGGAGGAAGAAGAAATAAGAGAAACATCTACTTGATGTTACAGTTTCAAAGAAGCATTACTGGAAGCAATATCACAAATTTAGAAACCCACTTTCTCTAGTGTCATTAATAAATGCTGTTACCACAACGGGGAAAAAATCACAAAGGGTGATTTTTTAAAAATGAGAATTAGGATAAAACAAATGCATTTATAAGCTACATATCTGATATTAACCCAAATCAAATACAGTTTTAATAAATTTTATCACTTTAACTTCCTGCTAATGGTGACTTAGGTTACCAAGCATGGAAGTCACTTTTTCATGCATACCATCATTGGAACTGGAATCTTAACGGATCATCTAGTTTATAAGATCTTATTTGATAGATGAAGAGACCAGCACCCAAGGAGGTTAACTGACTACCCCAAGTCACACAGGTAGTGACACTCCTGTAACAGAAGAATAAATTGTTTATTTATGAATTTGGAAGGAAAGAGAACATTGCTTTCCAAATACTCAAAGATACATATAGAAAAGTAGACATTCTCAATTTTCAATGTTGACTTTACAATTGGTATCCCTTGCAGCACTCAAATTTTTCTTTGTTTCATATTTAATTCTGCATATTTTTTAATCTTCCTCTCCAAGGACCAAACCCAAATCTAAATCAGCTTAATAAATCTGTACATACCCAGGGTCTCTCACATGTAAGCTCCATAAACTCTGTGAATGACCAAATGAAGCTTCTTTCAGCCTCTCCTCTAAGGCTTATGAAGAAGACAGCTGCCACTCCAGAATGGCAGGGACCAGAAAAGAATAGAGCAGTGTCATGAAGACAGCCTTCTTAATCCCTTTCAGAGTAATGCAAGTCATAGACCTAATCTGAACACTCTTTGTGGGACACAACTCTGTCTCACATAACACAGTCGTGCCATTTTCCTTACTCCCATTTACACAAACTGATCAGATATGCCCCCAAATGCTAAGCGTTTTGTAGTCTTCATTTACTTTGAGGAGGTCCCTGCACAAACATTTCTTAAAATTGGGACTGTGGTCGGCATAGCAACTCAGAGATACAAATAATGTCGAACTGAATCATTGTTGAAGATGATAGATCGTACAAAAAGACTGAATTAAATCTGGGATGGGAATGAGAGTAGGGATGAATGTGGATGATAAAAACACATTGTTTCCCAAATTCCTGGTTTTGCATTATTTAAACGCAGGGCCACTTAACTGCAGACGGAAACGGTGGAACAGTAAGATGGGGTGGACCTGCAGTACACTGGCAGTTAAACTCAGCTGGTTATGAGTACAGGATGGCCCCTCTATGTTATCCTCTCCCTCTCCCGAGAATAAGGACATTTGAGAGATGGATGGTCCTGGTGGCCCGGAATTCTAACTTAAGCCGCCTAGTTTGCTACAACTGTAAACTCTCCCGCCCAAGCTCAGCCCTGCAGTCTCTCTAAGCACGGAGTGTAAAGAAAGGTTAAGGGAACTGTGTCTACGAGGTTAGGTTCCCGCGTGCTCCACCCGAGCCTTCCCATAGGGCCCAACGCTCGTTATGAAAATCACAAGTTCCTCGGGGGTGCACTCGTGAGCAGGAGGGGGCCGACACATAAATACTTCCAAAGTCCCCTGCACGGTGCCCCTCACCCTCCAGTCTCTTGAAAACAGCCCCCGCTCTTTGTAGCACCCCACCCGCCCTGCACCTCCCCGGGGAGTTGTGTAGCTGTGCGCTGCTGCCCGCGGACTAAAGGCTGTAGAAAGCGGGCCAGGACGGCCACATGGCGCGCTCCCGGGTGATGGCAGCGGCGCTTTGTTTCCATCAGCGAGGGGTGAGTCACCGGCGCCCCGCACTCCCAAAGCCGGGCAAACACTGGGGCCAAGGCGGCTGTACATTTAACAGCGGGAGCAGCGACCGAAGCAGCCGCAACCTCTCCCTCCTCTTCCTCCTCCGCCACTGCCACCGCCACCCCGCGGCTCTACCGCCTCCGCCTCAGCCTCCTGCCTCCGCCCCCTGCCTCCGCCCAGTCCCCTCCTCCTCCACCCGCGAACTTAGTCAGCGGTTCGCGCCGCGGCGCCGCGATTGGCCAGCGGAAGGCGCCGCGTCACAATGGAGCCGGTCGGAGGCGGTGAGCCTGCCAGCGCTGGGGCTTCCCGCTGAGCCCGCAGCCGCCGGCGGCCGACAAAGTGCGGGCGCCCGGCCGCCGCCTGCGCGCCCGGAGCGGCGCTGGGTGGACGCCGCAGGGAGCGCGGGCGCCCGGGGCTGGATCCGCGCAGGTAGGTCGGAGTGGGACGCCCCCGACTCGCGGAGGAGGAGCTGAGCCGACCCAGCTGGTGGAGGTGGAGGACGCGGTGAGGGGACGCAGCAGGTGGGGTTGGCCGAACAGGTGCGGTTACCTGTCCACGCCTCACTTGCGAGCCAGGCTAGCGGGCAGCAGGCTCGGCCAGAGAGATGAGTCACGGCCTCACTGCTCGCTCGTCCTCGGCCGCAACGAGGCGGTCCCCTCTTTACCCCCAGCGTTCTGGGCGCTGCACCTGAGTGTGAGTCCTGCGGCGGTGCGTGAACAGGGTTCTGGTTTTCCAGGCTAAAGTCTCGCCTGTAGGCGATTAGACCTTTCCGGAGGGTGTACGCGTTTGGTCGCTCTCGTTTGCCCTCTGCCCTGGCGCTGTTGACAAACATTTTATGCTCGTTGGATACTCATTGTTCGCCTACAATTTGATAGTGGTGTTGGCACTCAGTTTGTTAGATAGAGAAAGGGGCAGCCAATACACTTTTGGAGAGAAAAGCTGTTTCTTCCCCCCGGGGGTGCAGTTGAGCAGGTGCTCAGAGGTCAGAAGGGAGAAGGTACAGTGTTGGCCCATTACTCTGTGTCCCCAACTGACTTTCCCAAAGTCCATAGGTTGTCCTTAGATGACATTTGTAGTCAGAAAGACGTCTTCTTAGCACCCCCTTGCCCTTCCCCCCCAAGAAAAGAGCAAACCTACATTTAAAAACAACCTGTGCGTGAACTTCCTTGCATAAGCTTGCCTTGCCTAAAAACTTTTTTTTAAAAACTCTTTAAGAAGATATCAGTGTGAAAATTTTAAGTTGCAAATGTGCAGTCAACTTAGGAAATTTGTTCACCTCTAAGAAGAAATTAAATGGCATGTGTCTTTGTCAGACTGTCCTGTCTTCTAAATCTAAATGAGGGATTGAAGCATGCAAAAGAAGCCAAACTGCAGTACAGTATAATTATTTAACAATTCCAGTCAGTACCCGTGATGTGTTTGGGTCACACCCCCTGAGGACCCCAAATGCTCTTTGAGTGGAGGGTGCCAAGGTGACTTTCTTTTGCCCCTGGCATACCTAGTCCGAAGCTTCACTCTTGAAGAGAATGTAATATGACAGCTAATCTCTTACATAAAGGGGCCAGTGTGATTTAAGAATATAAGCTTTTACAGGTCTAATATTCTCTTAGTTCAGGTAGCAAAGGGGGCAGAGCTGTCACTGAGTCTACAGTTGAATCATGGCACTTGTCTTAGACCTACTATCCCCACAAAATGTTTTTATTAAAGAACAAAATTAAATGGTAGAATTAAATTTACTGTTCTTCGAAACTTACTGTTTTCCTTCAATTAGAAAGGTGTTCCAACATGTCCAGCCCAACATGAATATTTTTACATCTGTAGTGATTTCATTTGACTGGTTGTTAAGATTTGCTTTTTAAAGACCGTTGTGGTTTCATTCTTCAGAATCCTCATAATGAAAGCAACATTAATTAAAACGGAAAGGGCCCTAATCAATATAACTTGAAAATGATACCTGGTCCTCCAAGTTTTTTTTTTTTTTAATAGGCCTTATTTTTTAGAGCAGTTTTAGATTCACAGCAAAATCGAGAGTAAAGTGCAGAGACTTTCCATATACTCCCTGCCCCTACCCACACATAGCCTCCCCCATTATCAACATGCCCCACCAGAGTGGTCCTTTTGTTACAGTGGATGAAGCTATATTGACACATCATCATTAACCAAAGTCCATGGTTTATGTTAGGGTTCACTCTTGGTGGTGTACATTCTATGGGTTTGGACAAAGGTATAATAACAAGTATCCACTATTGTAGTATCATCAGATTATGATACTATATCATAGTATCACGGCCCTAAAAAAAATCCTCTGTTTTCTACCTACTCATCCCTCTCTCTTCCCCTACCCCTGGCAACCACTGATATTTTTACTATATCCATAGTTTTGCCTTTTGCAGAATGTCACACAGCTGAAATCATTAGAGTCTGTATCCTTCTTGCACTTAGTAATATGCATTTGTTTCCTCCATGCCTTTTCATGACTCGATAGCTCATTTCTTTTGAGTGCTGAATAATATTCCATTATCCATCCAAGTTTCCTTGGTCTGTGTGGATATTTTCATGCAGTGGTTTGAAATTTGTGATTTTTTTGTTTTGTTTCTGAAGCTGAAGGGGGCAAATATTATAATATTTTAAAAGTTCTTGCTTCAGCCAACGTTTTTATTTGTAAACAAGTTTTGTTTTTTAATTTTCAGATTCTTTTGGATGGCATATGCTTATTTTTTGTTCTTTTTTAATTTTTTGCTGCCCATATAAAAATATCCTATTTAATCTAATCCCCAGTTTTTATTTACTGTCTCTCAAGATGAATTTCTGAATTTTATTTTGGTTCTGCTTTCCAGCATCCTTCTAGCCTACACTGATATTTTCAGTAACAAATGTATGCTGAATTTGTTGTGTTACACCAGACTTGGTGGAATGATGTACATTGCTTTTCATATAGGAAGCATGTCTCTCCATGCTCTCCTGACTCCAGAGTACAGGGTCCTGCAGCAATTTAGACTTGTGACCACCCAAAAGGAATTTTGGAGGCCCAGTTATAGCACAGAGTTTATTTAGCCAATTACAAATTCATTCTTTTTACGTTGTCTGTTTTCGTATCGCTGCCTTTCCTTTTTCTTTTTGCCACTGCCTATTTTTATTTCCTTTTTCATCTGTATTTTCTATACTTCCTATATACCTTTTTTATGACAGTTTTTTCTAGTGTTTAAAATAATGTCTTTGTGAGGCATACCTTTTTCTTTTCTGGGTCTTTAAGATCTTAAATAAAAATAATCCTAACTCCAGTTACTGAATTTCTCTTCTAAGTTCTTATCATTGCTGTTCACTTAAAAATTCCACAGAGGATAGTAATAAACTCCCTGCCTTTCATTCGGG
This sequence comes from Mormoops blainvillei, assembly GCA_004026545.1. Classification (NCBI taxonomy): domain Eukaryota; kingdom Metazoa; phylum Chordata; class Mammalia; order Chiroptera; family Mormoopidae; genus Mormoops; species Mormoops blainvillei. The sequence continues at coordinate 79,591 of PVJD01002588.1, read as the reverse complement.
ATTCTACTCAATTCCAACATAATTTAAATTCACTTCAGTGTTGTTGTGAACTGGGTAAAGGAAATGAATAAAACGTTGTCAGAGCTTCAACCTTGATCTTTCCTTTTGCCTTTTGACCTTTATGCGGTCTTTGATATGGGTTACGTGATTCTGCGTGTCCTTTTCCAGGCTCTATCTTTGAACTTCATCTCCTACTTCTTCAATTTCAGTGTTTCTTGTAGCTCTACTTGTCTGTCTCATCCTGTGGCCATTTCTAGGGCTGCATTCTACAGTACCTCCGCCTCAGCCAACAGCAACTTGCGCAGACGCTACTAGCTGCACAGCTTCTATTTCTCTTCTGGTTCCAGCTCCGCGCGGGTGCCTGCGATCTTCCTCTGCCCATCTCTGATGGAGGCGAAATTCTTCACTGTCAGCTAGCATATTCCTTCTGATTGTTTGCCAGGTATGACCATTCGAGAGCTTATTCAAACTTTCCTTCTTCTGTGGAACTCCTTCACAGTATTTTCATACAACCACCCCTGCAATGTGTTGCAGATTATGAGCTGGAGTGTTTCAGGCTTCTACTCAGGAGCATGGACTTTGCACACTGATATGTCTGGGTTTAGATGACTGGCTGGATTAGTTAAGATTAGCTGCCAGTTTCAGAGACCTCAGAGAAGAATGACTTAACCAAAGTGATGTTTGTTTCTCTTTCACATATTTGAAGGAAAGAAAAAAGGTCATAGAGAGACAATCCAGGGCTGGTATGATGGTTTTACAGTCTTCTGGGATTTAGGCTGGTCACCTCTTAGATCTACCATATATCAGGTGAGGCCCCCACCCTCACGGTCCTCGGTGGAGCTGCAGCCATTGAGTGGAAAGGAGGAAAGCAGTAACGGAAGGAGAAAGAGGAAAGGCAAAAGCCGTTCTTAAGGAAGGTCTCCTAAGGAAATTTCCTGAAGCTCTCCTACACTTCTTGTTACATCTCCTGGGCCAGAAGGTAGTCTTGTGACCTTACCTAGCTGGAATGGAGTTGGTAATATTGTCCTCACTCCAGACAGCCGTACACCCAGCTAAAATATGGGAGGTTCATATGCTTGGGAAGAAAGGGGAGAAATGAACATTGGGTAGCTGAACACCACAGTTACTCTACAACTCTTTTTCTTGACTAACATTACCCAACTCACAGGATTCTTAGAATTAAAAGAAATCATATACGCAAAAGCATGTAATACAATATCTGGCATAACACAAGGTTTCTACAAATGTTAGTTCACGTTCCTCCTTATTCCTGTTTCATGAATTGCTGAGTTTCTCTGCTGCAATACCATTGGCATCCAAACCCTATGTTAAATACTTGGGCCTTTGCCCAATTGGTGGTATCAGGTTGTATACTTGTACCTTTTCATGGGAGGGAGCAACACATTATTACTCAATGTCAGCATTTGTTTCTTAGTTTAAAACATGACTTAGATTAGAACAAACAAACAAACAAAAACAAATATATTGGAATCAAAAAGACCCGGATGTGAACCCTGGCTTTGCCACTTAGTGTGCAACCTTAGACTCTTGCACCCTCAATTTTCCCCACCTGTGAACTTAGAGTAATAATCAGATATGATGATTAAATTTAAAAATAAGTATAGATTGCTTAATACTGTGCCTGATAAAGTAAGCAGTAGCTTTTCTTTTTTAATTTGACCTAATCTGGATGAAACTTTTTGAAAATGAGCTCTTATTCCATTAAAAAAAAGTTTTAATAGTGATCATTTCCACACATATGCAGATGAGCGTTATTAAATTGTTAGTCACCCTTTTTTGAGAATTGTCTCCTTAATCAGTTTAAACCCAAATAGCAGCAAGATCTTTCTTGTATTTTTGTAATCAAAAACAGAATAGCCCAGCCTTACGCTTCGTCAGCCTCGAGTTGAATGATTTACGGCCATTACACTCTCAGAAGCTGAAACATGTTCATAATTGAGTATATTTCATAGTATTCTTTTCATCAGCTATTTATTAAGTGCCCACTGTATGGCAGACACTGTGCTAGGTTCTGGGAATACAGTGGTAACAAAAGTGCATTCTCCGCCCTGATGAAGGTTGCAGAGAACCAGGGGATTCAGCAAATACATTAAAAATGCTGCCATGAAAGTTGTTAGGAAGGAGACAGCCAGGTGCTGTGAAGGCACGTGCAAATAAATGTCTCATGGTTGGATGCCGAGTGGAGTCTTTAGGAACAAGACAGCGGCCAGTGAGCCGAGAAGTAGAGAGAGGGCGCGGGAGTGTGGCATGAAATGAGCTCAGACGTGACCTACGCCTGCTCTTCGGCAGGGACCAGAATGTGCTACAGGTTTCCAGCACCGTTATAAACAAGGCATTTCATAATGTTTGAAGCAATCTTAAAATAAGTGTGTATATTCTATATCTTCTCGATGTGATACTCTGAAAGGGGCTACACAATTTAGGAATAATTGAGTCTTTTATAATGTATTCATGCTATATTGGCAAACTTTAAATATAGATACTTTCTGATGCACCAAGTAGATGCATCTGAGAAAGTGGGCAGTAAAGTAGGATCTTTTCAGAGAGGGTCAGAAGCTTGATGTGCATCGCCCTTCGAAGACGAGTTCGAGGCCATTTGGCTGAATGGGGGCCATGTGAAAGGCTGTTGGCAGAAGGATTGGTAGCCCTTTATAAAAAGCAGTAGTGAAAGATGACCACAGGATGGGAAGTATGGGCAGTGTGTCCCCGAGAGCTGGCTGGACTGCTGTGCCTGGGGTGACCTGTCTCAGGGCCAGTGGGCAGCTCCAGCATCCAGTCCCTTCCAGGCTTTGAGCTTTACGGAGGCGGGAACCCAGCTCCACCAGTGGACAGTGGGGGTATTATTCCTCTTTGCCCTGTTCAGCTGAGCTAATTGGGTATCTGTGGGGGGAAATGTTGCCTTTGAGAGCTTTGGAGGCAGAGCTCCCTGCCATTGGACTGCAAGTTGCTTCTTGCTCTGAGTAGATAAATTTAAGATGAATTCTGCTCATCTAAGGATTTTAAAGTTCATCTCTCTAGGCAAAACAAAATGAGTTTGTTCCTGGCCCCGTTTCAAATGCCGAAATAGGCAGTCCTTAATTGAGCAATGACTTGTCTTCCAGAGGCGTCTGTGAGTCACGATGCAGTTTCTCAGACGCGCGGCGCTGTGCCTGCTGCTCGGGTTCCCAGGCCTCGCCAAGAGAGCTTGCACTGTGCCAGTGCCGCCCTAAGGTGCCACAGCCTTTCCCCTTCACCGTCCAGGAATGCCCTTGCCACACCGGGACTTCTCTTGCTCCCCACTTGCCGTGTATTTGGAGTCCCTCCCTCAGTGGCACACCAGGCTCGTTCCTGCCTCAGGGACTTCACAGCCGCTGTCCACTGCCTGGGATGGTCTTCCCTTAGGGGGTTGCATGACTGCCACCCTCTCCCCACGGAAGAGTCGGTTCAGATGTCACCTCTCAGAGATACCTTCCCTGACCACCCCAGGTAAAGTCCCCATTCCCCCACCCCTGCCCTGTCATAGTTCTTCAGGCCTTGCTTTGTTGGTTGCTTGCTTGTTTGTCTTCTATTCCCTTAAACCACCCACCCCGCACCTCCATTAATTAGAATACAAGTCCTGTGAAAGCAGAGGCCTATCTCCCTGTTTACCTGCTCTTCAGCCTGGTTTATGGTCGCCTTCCCAAACTGCTGCATGTGGTACTGGCACATAATTTTACCCCTTTGAGAATAAAATGGGGCTAATAATACCTATCAGTACCTGCTTCATAGAACAAATGAGGGCCTGGGGTTAGTAGACTGAAGATTCTTCCTTTTCCCTCAAACTGGCTGTTCATCTTTAGATTCCATATTTTATAAAAACAGTACAATTTTCCTAATTACATGATCCAGAGAAACCTCGGACTCACTCTAGGCTTGTCTTTACCCCTTTCCCCACCCCACCCCCCATACTGCTCCTTATACAACTGGTGAGGTGCTTGTCCAGAGACCGTATTCTTAAGGTTCCTCCCATCAGCTCCTTCCCTACATAGCCCCTTCGCTGTCTTGAGTCTTCTCCAGATCGCTGCTAATTATCTTCCAACCAGTAGTTGAGTTTGTAGTCTTTCCTATCTTCCATCCCTGCCCCCCAACCCCCCGCATTTGTGGTCTGCTCCACAGGAAAGTAATCTTTCTGAAAGACCAGTCTCACCCCATCACTGCCCAGATTCATAACCTTTTAATGACTTTCTTTGCCACAGGATCAAGTCCAAAGAATTTGGTGAGCCATATAATAAAGCCTTCCTCTGTTGGTTTCTACACCTCTCCAGCTTCACCTCTTGCCCCCTCCCCCCGTCATTTCTTTATCACCAGTGCGTGTCCCGTGGATGCAGCATGCATATCACATCCTCATACCCTGCCTCCTACACTGTTTACAGTACTGGGAGGAAGGTGGCTGCACCCCCTGGCTTTCTTCCTTCCCTCTGTCTGGGGGGCTCGTATCCCCTCCTCGTACACCTGCCCATCTTTCAAGGATCAGTTCAGTCACACCTGCCTACTCTGAAATATCATTCAAGACACTTTCCTTCTGCCTACCAAACCCAAGAGCTCCCCATCCCCTCCTCCGAGCTGCCTCCGAGCTGCCTCCGAGCCTGTATTCCTAGTGCGATATCTCTGCCAGAGAACAGCTCTGCCTTCTCCTCAATCCTCCTTCATGATATAGATTATTTTGTTCATCTCCGGGCCTTCCTGCGCCGGGCATCACACTTGGCATGTGAATGGAAATCTGGGGAAGAATGAGGGAATGAAATTCAACGTACTTATTACCTGGTCCAGGGCTTTGTTTCAGTATATACTTTTGACTGGTATTTGACTAAAATTTGAAAGCTCTCTTTGAAGGTTAGAAGTAGAAAGACATGTTGTATTTATGCTGTTAATAGATATCAATTCAATAGCCAAAATGTTTTGTCAGTGAGCTGGTGTTTATTGAACATACACTGTGTGCAAAACTCAGGATTTGGCAATTTACAGGGGATGCTGTAGACAGTTTTTGACCTTTTCTGAAATAACCCTGGCTTTGCCTTTCTATTAGGAGTCAAAATGTTACATGGTCAGCACAAGTTCTTAGCTTTCAGACAATACAGAGCAAGCAGTGTCTGTGAACGTGTTTCTTCCAGTATCCCCTAAAAGTACTTTAAAAAACTATGTGCTCTACTCATACATTTTAAAAGTTAATATCTATTTTTTATCATGATTTTAAATAGTTGTAAAAGATGGCATTTCTGATATTATATTGATTTTTTTAAAAAACTCTTATACCCAATAGAAGCTAAATTAATACCAAAATGATTTCATGTCTACCATATCATCCATTTAAAAAAACACATGAGCAAGCTTTTCTAGAAAGGTTGGGAATTTTACATAGTTTCCTTCATAGAACTCATCTCTCTCCTCTTCTCCTATAAAACTTAATCCCAAAGTAATTATTATGTTTGAAAATCTTTCATTGATTACCTTATCATACTCTTATGACGTGCGCACGCGCACACACACACACACACACACTATATCTGTAATTTTTTAAAGTTTTTGTGACAGTAAGGTCCTGTTAAATAAAATTTCTTTTAGATTGAATTATGATTTTTTTTTTTAGTATTCAGTTGACTAGAACAAGTATATTACAATTCCGATGAAACATTATTAAGCATAGGTAAAATTCTATTGGGAAGTTACCTCTCAGTGAGGTGCCTGGGCTTAAGAATAGTTTGTTTATGCATAACTACATATTACTTATTGCTAGTGTAAGCTCGGCCCCATATTAAACCATGTTCTGCTTTTTAAATGTAAGTTGCTTAAGAAATCTTTCTGCATAAATCAGTATATGGGAATGAAGGCAGTATAATTCCACCCTGTTTTTTAAACTCCTGAGTTGTATGCCAAAAGTGATCTAGTGACCCATCATAAGAGTGAATTTCAGTTTTCTACTAACAATTTAATTAGAACCGTCCTCCATGTTGCTCTAAGCAAAGAAGCGGAAACTTTCCCCTGACTCCCCAAAGGATTTATTTCTCAGTCATGAAAGTCATTCACTTTCTTAACCTCTATAACCCTTTAAGTATTTCAAAGTGGTCCTGTGCTTAGGGCCCCAGAGATTTTTACTTCCCAACACCATACACTATAGGCAGACTCCTGACAAGTGAGATGTTTGCCTTTCTCTTAGAATGTGGGAAAAGGGTAAATGTGAAAAGGGAGGAAAGGAGATAGCTAAAGAGAATCAACAGGATATCAGGTGTTTTGAAGCAGATTCTTTTAGCAAGTGATCTAGAAATAAATTCTTCCAGAGTATCTCTTCCTAAAAAAGAAAAAGTCCCCAAACGCCAAAGCCTTTAAAGATAATCTGGTTGAGTGCTAAGGAAAACTTTTCAGTCAAATTAGCTATAAACTCTAGGAGAAAAGGTTCCTAGTAGACCAATTCAAAGATTCCCTCTCCGTGAGCAGTAACGTTCAAAAGGAAAAGAGCATGGCAGTGCAATATATATATCTCCAGAAGATGCTAATTTGATACCAAAGTGATTTAATCACCATCATCCATTTTAAGAACACACAAATCAACTCTTCTAGAACAGTTAAAAATTGTACATAATTCTTTTATATCCATTGTTAGGCTAGATACCAAAAAAAAAAGAAAGAAAGAAAAAAAGAGACATTGGTAAAGATCCCAAGATGCTCGACTGATAGTCAGCTGGGTCAGTGGGTGACTGGTTTCTAAGAAGTCATCTCAATCGCATTGAAGAAAAAATTTTCTTTGGTGTTTTATTTAAAAAATGCTAATTTTTTCCCAGGAGAAGGTTGTGAATTGCAGCAAGCCAAAGAGGTTGGTTGGTCCCAGGCTAGATTTGGGACACCTTTTCTTTATTGAGTAATGCAATCTGAAGGGGGAGAAATTAAGCCTACCCAGCACCCTACTAAATAGGGGCCTTTACCGGGGTGCCCCCGGCTCCTGGAAAGCTCTAGCCTCGTGCAAAAGGACACTTTCCAGATGTCCTGTTTTCTTGCCTTCCAACAGCAAACCTCTCCTGAAATACTTTACAGGGACCCCCACATCGCTTACTATATTATACCTTTGCACATCACTTCTAACTTAACTAAAGCATTTATATTCACTTTTATTCTCCTGATGACCTGCACTAGATGGGGCAAGTATTATCCCCATGATACAAAGGTGGAAACTGAGTTTTTAACGGGATATGTGGCTTGTCTAAGCAAATCCCACAAACTGATGGCGGATCTGGCGCTTGATAAATCGACGTTTTCTGCAAGATACTGCCTGACTCCTTTTCCCAGCTGTGTTACTTTATAGAAGGCTCTAAAGACTGGAAAACTTGACTTAAAGTGATCATATGAAGATTAAGTAAGATAGACATGCTTATAAAATGCTTAGTACAGTGCATGGCTCTTAGATTTTTTAAAAAGAAAAATAACGTATTTGGGGTTTTGTACTGTCATGCTTTATCCTATAGATTTAAAAAAATTAATACATTGTGACTTTTTTGAGCACTTAATATTTGTCAGGAATCATGCCAGGCACTGGGAATAAATCCAACAATGAAAGAAAAAAACAGAAAAAAAGAAAATGCTTTTTACACTGTGCATACATCCTAGAAGAGTGAAGCTAGACAAAAGCAAATACTAGATACAATGTCGTAGTGCTATGGAAAAAGATAAAGTGGATAAAGGGCTAGAGAGTGGTTGGTGATGGGGATTAGATGAGGTGATCAGGGACATTCCTTGGGTGGGGACTTTTGAGAAGATCTGAATATTACGGCCACCAGAGTTTGAGTTCAAAACCTTGAGTTGATTTGGGTAAGTTGATTCAAGTCATGTTATTCTAGAATTATTTGGAAAAGATCTTTGAGAGTATCTACTGATTTTTAACTTTTCTACGTTATGAATATCCTTGAGGGTCTTTCCCAGAATAATACGCACAGACTTATATGCATAACATTTAAACATTCCTTGAAATAATCCTTGGGTCACCTCAAGTTCATGTCCCTGTTCTGTTCTAGTCCTTTGTTTTTACTGATAGGATATTAAGGTTGAGAGAGACAAAGTGAAAAATGTCCACAATTTAACAACTCAGTTTGTGACTGAGTCAAGGACCTAAAGATCCCCACAAAGTTATTTATTGCTTTTTCCACTAAAATCTACATAACTAGAGTTAAGTTTGCTAAAACAAGTGTACATCATAAAGCATCTCCTGATTTTTTTGTATATTCACCATTTTTATTTATATAGAATATAATTTCCCCAAGTATCTCATACGGCTACTGTGGTTCCTTTTCCTATTTCCTGACCAGTAACAACATAAAAAATACCCCGAGTATTCCAGATGTCCTAGAAAATTCTGAGCAAGGAGGACTCAGGCTAGTGGCAGGAAAGGACAAAACCCAACAACAAAGAATGGAGATCTTGGAGTGGGACGATCTGTCTTTCCTTATAGTGCAACTTCAGGACGTCAAGGCTCGGAAAGCAGTAGGGGCTGGTAGTGCCTTTAAAGGCCTGCACATGTGCAGGCAGTAGAGGGCCCTGGAGATGCAAAAGGCCTTGGTCTAGGTTCAGCAGTGAGTGACTCCCGCTGGTAGGACATCAGTCACCCTCATCGCCCCCTTATCGCTCCACACAGCAATGCCCTCTGGGCATATTCTATACAAAACCTTGGAATTTAACTGTCACTTTCAAGAAAATATTCATTGTATCAACTTCTCTTTCCAGCCACACCTCTGTAACAGATGTCTTCACATTTAGTAATATAAAATAACCCCCCCAAAATTTTTTTGAAAATCAGTGCACAGAAGTTATTAAAGTAAATAATTTAAATGCCATTCTCACGGTGGCCAAAAGTCATTTAGTAAAATTTAATACTTCTTTTTAACCAAAACTCTCTTTTTTAATTTTTTTCAATTATAGTTTGTTACATTATTTTGTATTAGATTTCAGGTGTACAGCACAATGGTTAGACAATCATGTACTTTACCAAGTGTTCCCCCCAGTGTTTCCCATATCCACCTGGACCATATGTAGCTATTACAATATTACTGACTATATTTTCCTATGCTGTACTTTACTAACTAAAAATTTTAAGTAGTAATAATTCACACTGTGGAGTGAGTACCCAATTTCCAAAACTGGATGCTATGTAAACATTTCTATTTGCAAACAAGATTTTCTAATAAAATACATCTAACTTTAAAACTGCCAAAGCCCAGCAAATCAACCCCTATAAACATTAATATTTATTGAATTTTTGAGCTGCTTTCTGTTGTTGCTTTTAAAGACAAAGAAAACCTAGTTTTTCCATTAGAATTGCCCCTTAATACCGTGATACCTCCAGTAGAAGAAATTCTAGGCTTTTCTTTCCTAATGAGTGAAAGGCCCTTTCCTCTATATTTCCCTTCTCCACCCCCACTTTGGGGTATTTCTAGCCTACTTTTCCATCTGCGTGCATTGTTACTATGGTGATGGGCACCAGAGAAATAGAGAACAAAGAGGATGTAATAAGCATCTCCTACGTGGTTTACAATGCTAAAAAGGGATCTAGGCTTTTCAGGCATGGCTCTTTCCTTATTGGTGGCAGAACTGGCCCAGCCCAACTGGGAGGGGGCACGGGGGCTACAGGCTGATTCAGGCCCTGCTGTTCCCATTTTCCCGCACTTCACCAGACCTTTCTCTGCGTAGAGTCATGAAGCTGAAGGAGGAGCAATGAGAGCCTGTGGAGAGGATGGAGTACAAATATTAGTGCCACAGAGGGAGTCAACCGATGGCAAAAGACAAATATACTGAAGCATGTCTATGGGAGGGAATCCTGGACTGGCTTTTCGGCGTACCCATTGTGAACCCCATTGCTTGATTTCACTTTGTTTACTTTAAGCTTTCAACAGAGAAGATTTGCCGATTTAGAGCTTTCTCCCTTCGATGTTCTTAGCCTGTATTAAATTAAAATTAAATCTATATTGATTGCTAATAGTTTGCCGCATTTGCTCCTGTGAATTGTTTTAAATAACTGATTAAACTATTACTGCATGCTTATTTTGTAGCTGTTTTAGAATTACAATGAAATATTTTCTAGATATTGGTGGAAATTTGTGTTTTCCATAAGACCTGGGAGAAGACGCCACAGGTACTTTTTAACCTTCTTGCGTGCATGTTCATTCTTTCGTACATTATGTCTTCATTCTTAGACACCCCTAATGAAATACCCAAAGATTAAATAAGATATTCCAGTTAATCAAGTCCATCTTCTGGACAATTATTTTAAAATTTATTATTATATTTTAAGTTTGCATTGCTTATATTTTTATGTTTAAGGGACAGATACAGAGTAAAATAATTTAGCACAATGTTTTAAAATATAAAGTCATGGACATTTTTCAAAAATTGTATTTTATTGATTATGCTGTTACAGTTGTCCCAGTTTTCCCCCCTTTGCCCTCCTCCACTGAGCACCCACCGCTCCCTTAGGCAGTCCCCACATGTCCATGGGTCATACGTATAAGTTCTTTGGCTACTCCATTTCCCATACTGTACTTTACATCACCACAGTAATTCCGTAACTACCTATTTGTACTTCTTAATCCCCTCACCTCTTCACCCATTCCGTTATACCCCTCTCCCATCTGGCAACCATCAAAACGCTCTCCGTGTCCATGATTCTGTCTCTGTTCTTCTTGTCTGCTCAGTCCATTTTATAGATTCAGTTGTTGATAGGTATGTATTTATTACCATTTTATTTTTCGTATAACAAAAGATAAAGTCATGAGACATGAATAAAATTTTTGGAGCCAAAGAAGCTGAGTGTTCTATCTCCCTGTTGCATTGTGGCAGAGGGGCCCGAAGTTCCTTTTAGCTCTACATTCTTGATTCTTTGGCCATGTAGGTCCTTTCTTTCTGCCTGATGACTCACATTCTGCCACTATTGTTTTCTGCTATAAAGGCTTTTACACTGCTGTAAAAATATGCTTGGAATCAAACTCATACTTTGAGTTTTTACAATACCAACACAGTGTAACCCCCCCGAGCAAGGACAGCCCCTCCCCTCACGGCACGAATGAAAGAAAGAGAGCCCTGGAGCGGTAGTTGGACAGCCCCATGCCTGACTCTGGTCCAGCGGCTGCCCGGGGTGGGCTTGGAGATGCATTTCCAACCCTATAAATAGCACAGAGCTTCATCAGGAGGAGCCTAGGAAGGAGCCATAAGGAAGGTTTTGAAGCGGAACTGTGACATGAGATTTGTTTTGGGAAGTGATGCTGGCATCTGTTTGGAGGATGTGCTGGAGATGAAAGAGATGATATTCAGAGACCAAGTAGGGCAGTGGGGATAGAACAGAAGAGACTAATATGAAAGAAATTTGAGAAAGAGGTCATAAAATTAAATATTCCCGTTAACTTTCATCACAAGGATCCTGTGGTAATTATTTAAGTCAAACTATGCTTATTTTATAACTTCAGTTGTTTTTTATAGAAGGAATGGATTAAATTCCTCGTATTATTTATTGGATTCCCCACATCCTCAAATTTCAGATGACCAGTGAATATAAGTTATATTTAGCACAAGTTTAAAAACTATAGTTTCTGCTATAGACTGAATGCTTGTGTCTCCCCCACCCGCAGGTTCTGATGCTGAAACCTAATCCGCAAGGCTGTGGTTTTGGGAGGTTGGGCCTTTAGGAGGTGATTGGGTCATGAGGATAAAGCCCTCATCAACGGGATTAGCGCCCTTGTAAAATAGAATCCACAGAGCTTTCTCACCCCTCCAACCATGCGAGGACATAGGGAGAACAGCTCTGTCTGTGAATCAGGAAGAGAGCTCTCACCAGACACGGAATCTTCTGCCACTTTGACAGTGAACTTCTCAGCCTCTAGAATGTTTGCTAAGTCACCCTGACTATGGTAGTTTGTTGTTACAGCAGCCGAATGCATTAAGACAGTGTCTAAACATGAACATCTTCTGACTGGAAATGAGAAAAGACTCCGGAGTAGTCATGTTTGTTTATGGGAAAAAGAATGGCTCTCTTTGTACAGGAGAGGATTGCTGAAACCATGCAAGACAGCTCCTTGTCTTCCAGAAGGCTTGAAAACCGTGGGCATGTTGGGTAGATTTTGTGGGGAGAACAGAGCTTGCATTTGTGATGAGTTCATTCCTTCGTGGGCGATTGTTCTCTGATACGTCCAGGGCAGAGGGAGTTTCCATTGCATTTGATGTTATCATCAATGTGAAGGTAGAAAGTAGGCCAGGTAGAATGATTTCTGTTTTTACAATTAAGAAGCTGGCATTCTGAGAGACTGTGTAGTTTGGCTAAAGTTCAGGCAGATAGTAGGTGGAGTGGACTTCACCTTCCTTCGTCATTTTGCTGCCTTCTGCTCCACTCATTACTAGAGAGTGAGTGAATGAGCGAATGCATGTTTACACCGTGCATTCCGTTGAGCTAAGTTACTTTTTATTCTCCTCAAGAATTACTTTGACGATTATTCACATTCGTGCTAGTTTTACGCTTACAAGTTGTGCATTCCTAGGTAAATCACATAACTCTCTCGGTCTCCCATCTATAAAGTGGCAATAACTTCATGGAGCTGTGAACATTAAATAAGTTAACTGACATTAAGGGGTTAGAAGAATATTTAACATGGTTGTCTTGTGATGAGCATCCACTCCCATGACTGTTGTGATACACTGAGAATATTCACCTGCCTCATCCTCACATCAGCTACTTACTAGGGTCTATCTTTGTGTCCTCCACTGGACCTTTTGCCTTATCTGCAGAGAAGAAACGGTTATGAAAAGCTCCATTTGACTTGTCTTTTGCTGGTTTATAATTTGTTGTTTCAGTTATCTAGGCTTAAATGGACTTTTTCTTGGCCGTTTTGTAAAGTATAGTCATATTACTTAATGCTGACAAATTAGGCTTATATAATTATTGATTGAAAAGGAACGCAACAGACAAATTAAAAGAACTTAACAGCTGTCCTAGGACCAGATCAGAAAGACCTCTAAATCTCTGTCATAGCCTGAAATTTCTTCATTCTTTCTGTCCTCTGAAATTCAACCTTGACTTATTTATCAAATGGACAAATAAAACAATTATTGGTCCTTCACATTTTCAATGCTTATTTGCAATAGATATGTAGACTTTATCCTTGAAAAGTCTTTCATGATCATTGATCATCATAGGTAACAATACTTAAATATGTCTAGATGGTATAAAATCCTCGTTTTTGTTAGAAGTCTTAAAACTTCTTTGTTTCTTTTCTTGTTGTGCACAAAAGTAACAGAATCAGTGACTGTTACTTTCCCAATCTTAAAGTGATCTATACAAGAGAAAGTATATTTTAATATATCTATTCAAGAGAAAGTATAATTTAATAAGTTTTAATTTTAAAAACCATGATTTAAAAAATAATCTCTGTACACACATGTATATGAAGAACAAGATGTAAGGATACATAGAGTTGCCTGGTGTGTCAAGTGGGGGTTAATGATGGGAAGGGAAGAGAGGAAGGAAACTATTGTTCTGAAGTTTACCCTTTTGATTCTTGTGTTTTTCCTCTCTCATGAAATCTTCAGAGATCCCACATATGGCGAAATTTATAAAAACATTCTTTCTAAACAAAATGTTTTCTTTCCTAATGAAATTCTGCTTTGGTGCTTTGTTGTCAGTGTGCTGGGAATTTTGAAATGTTCCCTGTGTAAGTCTGTGATTTTGACCTAATAATCTTCCTTGGATTTACCAGGCATAGCAGCTGTTGTTTTTACCATCTATTGCTAAATTGCATTAATGTCCAAAGTTGAAAAACCCTTTTTTCTGTGTTGGACTAGATTACTCAGAGTTTTATAAAATTTAAGCCTTTCCCCAACCCTTGTAATTTTCATTTACTTGCAAGAAAAATGTAATAACATTACTATTCTAGTGGACAGTTCAGGCAGGCTGAAACTGCCTCTCAGAGGACACCAGTGCGGCTTGTGGCATGGTTTGTGGAGCAGTATCTTCCTGAGAAGGCCATCTATCCCCTCCGCTACTGGAGGAAAACGAGACCTCAGTTCCACTGTAATTTAGGTAGTGTTTGGCATAATGTGGTAAATATGTACAGCTTGATAGTAATAATTGTTCTTTGGCAAAACAATGCAAAGTTGGAAAGGCACAGGCTTTGAAAATGTCCTAGGAGAGCATAAACTCAGAATTATAATCATTTTATTGGGTAATTCTGCAGTTTTATTTGAAGGAGGGAATCAGACATTGGATTTTGTCTTTTCATTTAATTATTTAATATAACAGGAATTTTTCTTAAATAGCTGACAGTGTATGTTGCTTCCCTTGCAATCTCTTTTTAGGGGTCCTTCAGTTTGTCTGTTTTTAGTATAAGGCATTGGTTTTTGAGGTCTCAGAAAGAGTTTAGGTATGCTCTTACATTCGTCCCAGGGTTAATTTTCTTGGTTCTTGGTTCTCATTCCCACCTGATCTCCATATTATCTATTACATTCCCCTTTTCCCTGTTTAGGAGCTTACATTTATTCTCATATTCTCAGGATCCAAAGCAGTAGTTTCCCCTGTTGTCAAGTCACATGACCACTCATTCTGCATTTACAGGTAATGATGTTTATGAACAACATGCTCTATCAATTACCAAGCCATCTTTTCATATAATCACACTTGCTTTTGACAGTCTAGTGAGGGAAAGAGAAAGGCTAAATGCAGTTAATTTTTATTTTATTGGTGAACTCCAAGAAGTCAGTCAGTATGCCCAAAATAGCACGCAAACAAAAGGCCAGGTCAAGAACCCCGGCCTTTGAACTCCATGTTCTTTCTGCTTCATCATACCGTATCTGCGTACCATGTTCTATGTCACGAGACATTTCCTGTGTGAGAAATATGGTGAACATGCTGTGTAAAATTGTACCAAATCTTAATAAACTTGATAAGGCCAAATTGTTATTCTTTAGTTCTTTCCCTGCTAAGCATTTATTGTTGTACTGTATGTGTGGTGAGAGAGGGTTCTCGCCTTCCGGTGACATCGGGAGTGTACAATGTAAGAGGTAAGGAACAACAGGAGAACAGTAAGAGAGATGCCCAAGGAGATATGTGACTAACTGACAAGTTCAGTGGAAATAATGTAGGAAGTGAGACCCGAGCTGAGCCTAGCTGGATGTGATAGAGTTTGGAAAGACAAAGGGGGTAGAAGGGAAATGTCTGAGCAGAGGTATACAGGAAGTAATGGTGGGTGAAATGATACATCCAGGGTTTGCTTCCAAACAGTTCAGGGCCATGGGTATGATATGAGTCGATAATTGCCGAAGCTGTGTAACGGGTGCCTGAGGCTTCCTTAATCTATTGTTTATACTTTTGTATGTGTTAGGAATTTTTTGTAATAAAAAGTGTGGAATATACAAATGGTATGGATTCTTTTGGACAGTGGTTAGGCTGGCCTGTCTAGAATAAAAAGGGTTTGTTCAAAGGCATAGTGGGAAATGTCATTGGAAAGGCAATTTGGAAGCAGATTTGGGGGTGATGAAGGGTTCCTGAGTGCACACTGTGGAGTCTAGGTGGGTAGTGGCAGACACCGGTTCATTGACTGGACTCGACTGCTACTTGACTATGGGCTCAAGGAGGAGTTGCAGTGCAGCCTGGCATCCTCATTGAGGACGGCGGCTACCCGACTTGACCATCCACGTAGGCCCTACCAGGTCTCACGTGCCATATACAGTTCTGGAAGGCGCCTTTAAAGAAGGTTTTGCACAAATCAAGTTTCAGTGGTTGGACATATCAGGCACAGAAGGGCGTCTCATGTCTTCTTAGGAATCTTCCTTGTAGAACCCTCCATCAACTCAACGTCATCCACCTGGAACGGACTTTTGTTTCCTTCTGAAGAGTCTCTGCCCTATCCTTTTTCACA
Source organism: Mormoops blainvillei (assembly GCA_004026545.1). Taxonomy (NCBI): domain Eukaryota; kingdom Metazoa; phylum Chordata; class Mammalia; order Chiroptera; family Mormoopidae; genus Mormoops; species Mormoops blainvillei. Next base: position 63,677 of record PVJD01002588.1, on the reverse strand, counting down.
CTCTTTCTCTTGGGCGCTTGAGACTGGGCAGCAACAGCGAAGTAAAAACATTACTGAGACTCCCCAGTAGTATCAAGGTTTGTGTGCACGCTGTATCTAATTTAACCGCCTGGAAACAGACTGTCAGCAGGCTGAATACATGGCAGCACTGGGCCATTTAGAACGCCTAACACTTTGGTGTAGCTTTCTAGAGCTAAGTTCCCTCTTCATTCCTGCTTAAAATGTTTCTCTACTGCTGAGGAAAAAGGAGGAGAGACATGTCAGAGAAATCTGAATAGTTGGTAATATTAAGGAATTGTTAACTATTTGGATGTGATTCAGTGGTAAACTAGAGTGATGAGAGCTGATTGTTATATTTCAGGAATTTTGCCAACACAGCCGTTAAAAATTAAATTATACATACCCCAAATTAAAGTATTAAGATAAAATTAATGCTCAAAATATATCACTTTTTAATTATTTTACTATAATTTGCTATTATTTATGTTAAGGTTATTTATGTCTAATGTATACGTGTAGTGGAAGTCCTGTAAAATGCTGTGCCGCACAGTGCTTCTCAATGCCATGTTCAATGGCGTCGTGCTGGTACCTTTAAATTGGCCGTGGTGGGAATATTTACACCATGTCATGGAAAAATGCAAAGACTGCATATCAGGGCCTTCACCCCATCCCTGGCTCTGACCCAAGAACTGGCTGTTAAAAACCACCCGCACACCACTCGGTATGACTATAGTATTGTGGCTATATTTTTAAAAGACTCTCCTTACCTTTTAGAGGTACATACTGAAATAAGACAGGTAAAATGAGACATGTAGAATTTATTTCAAATAATCCAGTGGGGGTGGATATCATGGTTGTTGTATCAGAATGATGGGCACACGGGCTTCATGATACCACTCTCTCTACTTTTGTGTATATTTTAAATTTTCCATAACATAAGTTAAACAAATAAGGAATGTTACAAGGAAAATAAATAAGTTGCTTATACCCAGAAGACATAGAAATTCAGTCTGGTACCTGTCCCTCAAACTTTGATGCTAACATTACTTTGATAAAATGTTATTTTCTAATTTTAGAGCCCTTATTTGTAACTGGTTCACATAGCTCTTTGAGTTAAATGTCTGTTTCTTATTAAATAAAATCAAGAAATCACTATGTGCAGTTTACCATACCCGTAAGGGCAAAGAAATCCAATAAAGCCCTGGCTTGGACGCTAAGAAGCTCTCTCTTCACAGTGGGGGAAAAATACATTTCTTGGATTGCAATCCTGTTTGCAGAACCAGTTGTACAAATAGGGGAAAATGAATCAAGTTATTTGTCAGAGAGCTACATCAGGCTATATGACAGCTGTGTGCCCTTTAGATTTATTTTCAGTCTAGCTGATTTGAGTCATTGCCCAAGAAACGAGTGCTATCAAGTGGGTTGTCTTTTGTGCAGATGATGAGAGCCTTTCTAAACATTGCCTCACTGATACAGTTGATGTGTTTGGAACTGTTGGCCTGTGAATTAAATTAGATCAATCCAATGACTTAGTAAGCCATAGCCATGGACCTGGAGAGTATTATGCTAAGTGAAATGTGCCAGTTAGAAGAAGACAAGTACCATATGATTTCACTTACACATGGAATCTAATGAACAAACTGAACTAACAAACAAAGTGGAGACAGACTCATGGATACAGAGAACAGACTGACAGCTGTCAGAGGGGAGGGGGTTGGGGGCTGAGAGAGAAGGGTGAATGGATTAAGCAAAGGCAAAAAAAAAGACTCAAGGACAGAGACAACAGTATGGCGATTGCCAGAGGGAAATAGGGTGGGGAGAGGTAGGAGAGGATAAAAGAGGGATAAATGGTGATGGAAGGAGACCTGACCTAGGGTGGTAAACACACAATACCACATCCAGATGACGTACTGTAGAATTGTATGCCTGAACCCTGTATAATTTTATTAACTAATGTTAACCCAATAAATTCAATAAAGTGCTAAAGATATATATATATATATAGAGAGAGAGAGAGAGAGAGAGAGAGCGCGCGCACGCGCCATAGCCTACATTATACACTGACTAGTTTTCTCAGAGTGCTCAAGCACAGTATTTTTTTAAGTGTATCTAGATGTCAAATGGAAAAGTTGTAGCATAAATTACTTAGAAAACATTTTTTTCTAATTTTAAAGTTCTTTTAATTTCATTCTTAACATGAATTTGTAGTATAATAGTTTCTTCATGTCTTTGATTATGTAATAGTTCATACTAAATCCAGTTGACCAGAAAAAAATTATGTTGAGTAAGGAATGCAAGTGGTCACCATGATTATCTTGTCAAACAGGGTGGTGAGAAAATTATTGTTTTGTAATAGAGAGAGCAAAGGGCATTAAGAACCTTGAGAGGGGAAGTAGTCCATAATATCTGTCCTGTAATTTTAAGTTTCGTGTGTCTCTGATCTGTTTAGAAATTCAGGCTGAGACCATTGTCTAGGTTTAACCACACACACACACACGCAAAATCAAGGTGTCAAGCAATGAAAACAGCAGATGTCACGCTCAGGTAACCCAGGCTCAGAATACCAAAAGGAAAGCTAGACTGAAACAGAGGCCGAAACAGGAACTGAGATCGGGAAACCCAGAAGGCGGAGTAGGAAAGGACAGGAGAAGAATCGTAATTCCTCATAAGGCAAAGAAACCACGTGGAGAACCTGGGAGGTTTTGACACTTGGCTGCCGTTTTTCCCATGTTAATTTCTTTGTATTGATAACCCTCAGGGTCCTCCAGGGTCCCATAGCAGGATAGGTCCTGAAAGAATTCCTTTGGAGTATAAAAATAGAAATCATGGTTTAAGTTCTTGAGGTATAATAATCATAGGACTGTGATTTATTCACTCCCAATTATTTATTGAGCCCCTACTGTGTAGGCCAACTGCTGGGAATACATCAGTGAACCCCTACAGATAAAAGCTCTATGTTGTTGCTCTGGCCACGTGGCTCAGTTGGTTGGAGCATTGCCCCCATACACTAAAATATTGTGGGTTCAATTCCCAGTCAGGGCACATAGCTAAATTGTGGGCTCAATCAATCCCTTGTTGAGGCACGTACAGGAGGCAACCAATTGATGTTTCTCTCTCTCTCCTTCTCTTAAAAAAGAAAACAAAACAAACAATGAAAATATAACCTTGGTTGAGGATTTTTAAAAAAAGGCCCTGTGTTCTTTGAGCTTACTGCCTAGTGAGTAGACACAGAAAACAGACAAAATAATTATATAGTACATTAAACAAAGACAAATTCCATAGAGAAAAACAAAACAGGAAGTATTCTTCAGATTAAATTTCCCAGGGATACATTTTCCAACTCTATCAAAGCCAGCAAAAAAAAAAAAAAGTCGATGTTTATAAAAATACAAAACACATCTGAAATTCCTTCATGTTTTTATTAACTCTGTTGATAAACTAAACATAATCACTTTTACTACAACCAATACGTTTTGAGCACAAATTGAAGTTGAAGTAGCGTGGGAGAGGGAGCAGCTTTTTAACACTGAAGTACAATTTAAAAATAGTCCCTTACATGTTTGGTAGAGAGTTGGCCATTCATGATCAGGAAGGCAATGAACACCTACCACAGGGAGGCTGGAAGTTATTTAAAAACATCTTTTCTTCTAACGCTGCTTACGTCCATTTGGGCAAGTGGAAGCCAGTCAGAGGGGTGGTGTGTGTGTGTGTGTGTGTTTTATAACATAAGACTCTGTGTTACTTGGGCAACTTGATTGCGTTCATAAAAAATGAAGTTGTCTCATCTTTAAATGGAAATTTTAGGAAATGAAGGTATTTGGTGAACTCCTTTCCATAAGGGACGGTTTCAGGCTACATTTACTTTATTTTAAATAACTCATTTTTCTCCAAATTACCAAGTACAAGCCTTTAAGCCCAACATTGGCCAGGGTCAGCAGCAAAACAGAGCAGTGTGACAAACTCATTCATGTGTTCTCCTCTCCCCAGGGCTCCAGTCTGTATTTCCAGCGGCCTGCCAGACCTGCCACCTAAATGGCCCAAAGGTACTGCAGACTCGGTATTTTAAAAATCACACTCATCACCCTCCCCCACTGACCAATTTCACCATTGACCCTGTGGCCAAAACTAGGGTGGTCACTTGTCCTTGACTCCTGGCTCTCCTTAACATCTAGACAGCCGTCCTTCTGGTCTACACCTTAGTAACTGTAAAATCCATGCCCATCAGCTATTTAGCAGAGTACCTGCTAAACGTTCTTAAAAGTGATGGTACTTAAAAGTACTTAGAAGTAGTTGCTTTTATTCCCTATTCTCCTCACACCCAGTAACTCCTTAATGCAGGTTTGTTTCTCGGCTTATCCCTTGGACTGTTGATGTGGTCCTCTACCTCCATCATCCATTTCCTCCTTCTAATGAATCCCCCATGTTTCTACCAAAGGGACAAATTCTAAATGCCTCCGTTCAAAATTTTACACTGACCAGATCATGCCACTCCCTTGCATAAAAACCTTCATGGACTCTATGGCATGGGGCATGGTACCCATGTGTTTTTATGATCTGAACCTAAATGGCCTTTTCATCTCATCTTCAGCTTTCCCACTGAGTTAGTTCACTCTCAAGAACAATACTCAGTCAAAACTTAGTTATGTCAAACCCCTAGTAAGGGCATGAAATCTTAATTGTGCTAATAAGTCACCCTCGACTCAAAGTGAAAGCGCAAAATTTACCAGATTGCTCCTTGGGCCCCCAGGGAACATGAAGTAGCACTGTACGAGGGAGCCTTTCGCCAGCCCAGCGTGGTTCCTCTCTCCTTTCTCCGTCTCTCCTATTAGCCAGTACTTGTCAGGTGTTTCCATGTGTGGGGGCTAAAAATTAATCCTTTTCCTGCCACCTTCAAAGGTTTTCTAGCTGGGCTAATAACGTAAAGGAAATAGTAACAGGAGAAAATCAAATTTTCATACCTATGCATGGGCAATTCACATAAGCATGAAAACTCCAAAGACAATGAGGCAACATTAGATATAGATGACATTTTTAGACAGAGGAGAAGGGGATGGCTAAGGGGTATGCGATTTTGGAATTGAGAACGAGCGATTTACAGGTAGCTGAGAGCGGGGGAACGTAGGTCACAGGCAAGCCCTCGCTGGGAGACTGAGAAACAATGGACACGGAGGGTATCTAGCTAACAGGCACCTTCCTAAAGCCTCTTATTTACCATATATAATTCCACTGAGGGTAAGGCTAACATCCTAACATCTCCTTCCTGAAGCAGATTTTTTTTTTCCTACCTGAATCTCTCGGCCAGGAAAGGGGGGAGGGTCAAAGGTTCTTTGTCAGCTACTCCAAGTCACTGTCCCCAAAAGGCAGCTTGAGAGCAGGACAACTTTGGTCCCCTTCACCTGCTAGCACACTTAAATCCCTCCGTTCCTGGTCACTTGCACTGACACTCCCGCACTGCCGGTCCCCACTGCTTTCTTACCGAATTACTGCAGTCGGGTCCTACCTGCTTCCCTCGCCTTCATTCTGTCTACCCCTTCTACTGCCCCAGTGAATCTCACATGCCCTACCAGGTTAATTTTCCTAAAACATGGCCTGCATTCTGTTTTAGAGTCCATCACTGTTTTCTTTTGTGAGTCAAGTCATACACTTCATTCCGGAATCTTAAGTTCTAAATGTCCTCACTGCCTCACTTACTTGTGAAGTCATCTCCCTCTGGCTATAAAGATTCTCTCCTAAATGGGACCTGCTGCCTCATTGCTCTTCGTCACTCAAGACCTCTCTGCTCTTGCCCCTCCCCAGCTGGAGCCCTTCTTTGTGACCCAGCTTCTGCACATCCCTAGAGACTCGAGGCGCACGTCCTGCTTTCCCTACTCCCTGAACTGTAACTGTTGGCATTTGTGAGAGGGGCAGTTTTAGACGGTGGGATGGGGTGAAGCTCTTGATTGCTCGACATGTGACTGAAACAGCTTATTTTATTCTTCTAAGAACTGGTATCCTTGTCATAAAGTCAAGTGCTTGGTTTAAATGACTTATGGGGAAGAAATGCTCCTTAAACGTTAAGGCATTTTGCAGCTGTATCTCATCATTTCAGCTATACAGTTTAATCCTTGATTATATAGTTTCCCTTTTTCCTATTCACTTTGTGTGTATTTCCCATCTTTTCCAAGTGCTTTAAGGGTAGATATAAGGTAAAATACCAACAAAATTCTTATTTACTCATTACTATTCTTTCTTGTCCTATTCAGCCCACACCGTAGCAAATGTTCAGTAAACACTCTTTTGTCAAGAGAATCCAATGCATACGAGTATCAGGCTCTATAGTGAAAGTGTAGTATTTGGTACAGGGAGTGAGAGAGTAACAGAAAGAAAATGAGGTGGTCAGAAAAAAGTAGACTGACTGGGGGACTGGCCGGCGTCCATCCTGACTTCATTTATATGCCCAAAGACCAGCTCAGGGTTTAGACCTCTTAGGTACGTTCGTCAACCTTTTTAGACAATGGTGATAGAATTGCCTTGGTTTCTTAGCAGTAACACAGTTCTTACAGAGAGGCAGGTTCTCAAATGTTTGTTGAATTCACCATTCACATAATTTTCATACCATTATGCGTGCACACACACAAAATGTTTATACACACATATGCATGTCAGTGAATTTGTCGGTGCTGATATTTATTCATAGCTTCTTTTTTCCTTTTAAATTCCATTCTCATGTGTAGCAGCAGTGTCTCTGCTTTGTCTGCAGAGCAGCGCTGATATTCACATTTGCATTGTGGTTGTGCGGCCTTTGATAGGGATACCTGATGCCTTGCTGAAGTCATCGGCAGTTCAGGGACTACCTTATTTATCTAGGTTGCTAAGAAATTGTCTATAAAATATTGCATTGTATATAACATTAAATTTATTCAAGTCCTATCAGGGACTACCTTATTTATCTAGATTGCTAAGTAATTGTCTATAAAACATTGCATGGTATATAACATTAAATTTATTCAAGTTCTACCTACAATTAAAAATAAAGAATAATCATTAAATGAGAATTAATTTTAGTTTTACACAGGTGTCTTCTAACCCCCCTCTCCCAGGCAACCCCCTTCGAATAAAAGATATGGTAGTGGAATGCAGGAACTTATTATTCTATTGCCAGTCGAAATGGGGTCCTTGCCGTGGCGCAAGAAAAGCATTTTCAGGGACCCACCTGGGAGGATGAGGTCTGGTAGTAAGATTTATTTGGGTGGAAATATGAGGCTGCCTCCAGGGTCCCAATGTCTCATCTCCATTTGTCCCACTGTGAACAAAGCCCAACCTTGTCTTCATCTAGCCCAGTACAAAGGCCAAGGTCCAGAAATCCTGTGCCACTGTCCACGTCTGTCCCCATCTGGCTAGTGTAGCCAGTTAACAACTGTGCACTGGCTGACTCTGTGCACAGGCCCGTGCTTGGAGTGCGCAAGGCTGCTAGACCCGAAACCTGACACCCGATGCTGTTAGGGCTGCATGGCTGCATGAACAAAAAGGGCAAGCACCTGTTAGGGTTGAGGGGATTGGAGGGTGGAGAGCACTTTGTTAAGTTTGGGTTTTATTATCTTGGGCTTGGGAAGGACCAGGCACCCTTTCAAACTAACCAATCAACTTCCCAATCTTTCTTGGGCTTCCAATGGGCCCACCCGTTAACCAATCTATATCCTAGATCTTCTGGGATTCTGCTGTGTCCCTTATCCAATCCAAACCTTTTCCCAGGCTCAGTACCTCCGCTAAGATGGTTGTCATCTGAGTTCCTACTGCACTTGCCTCATAATAGAAGCACCTCCCCTGGCACCATCTTGGCTTCCTCCGGGCATGTGCCCAGCAGAGGAATTTCTCTGCTGTTTTTATTCCTCTCCTGCCACCTTTGGGGGATTAGGCCCCACGGGTGGAGAGCGCCCTGGGGAGTATGTGAAGCTGTAACTGCCTAATGAAGCAAACTAGCCGTGTTCAGTGCAGCTCCCCAGTCCTTTAGGTCCAACAATATCTGATCCCCTTGCTCCTTTCCTTTATCAATATCTAGCTGCCTATGCTAACAGTTCTGCCTAGTATCCCTCTTAGAAGAGTAATATAAATTGTGACAAGTCTTGGTTGATAAACTATCCTTGGAAAGTAAGAGTAATCATTAGGCCCTGACCAGTGTGGCTCAGTTGGGCGAAGCGTTGTCCTATAAACCAAAAGGTGGCAGGTTCAATTCCTGGTCAGGGCACAAACCTAGGCTATAGGTTCAGTCACTGGTCAGGGTGCCTATGAGAGGCAGTCAGTCGCTGTTTTTTTCTCACATCAATATTTCTCTCCCCCTCTCTTCCTCCCTTCTGCTGTCTTAAAATCAATGGGCATAAAAGGAATAATCCTCAGATACTTTTTATAACCCTTACTGTCCTCGAGTCAGTAAGTCTTTCTCCTCAGTTAAAAAACAATCAAACAGAAAAATCAGTTCCTATTTTCAGGGAGTTTCTAATTTACAGTAAAATAAAGGGAGTGATAGTGACCCCAGCAAAACAACTAAGAAAAATGGGACTGCTTGTTACCTTTGAAGCAAAAGGTACATTTCTCTAAAGCAAATCACTGAAGATTTCGATTGTTTCGTTGAAGGTGCATTTGCTAGCATGCCGATAGCTTACCCCTGCTCTCCATTCACCAGGCAGGCTGGGCGAGTGCTCGCATTTCAGATGAGCCGGCCTAGCTATGAGAAGATATTTGCGTAGAAGATTGGGGAACTTGCCGGACAACAAAATGAAGATGTGTGCTTTTGAAATTCCTCATATGACTGCTTTTATGAAATTGATGTTTCTAAGGGAATGTATTTTTAAATGAAATTTTAATAGTACCTCAGCTAATTCCAAATGTGTTCTTTCATTTTACTTGGCTTTCACAGTGGGATATTTAGTTTCACTTCCTGGTTTGTCCACGCAAGCCTGTTGCTGGGAAATATTTAAATAAAATGTTTGTGATAGAAGAATATTGTTTTATAATGGGTAAAAGCATTTTGGGTTGATTTAGATATAGTTCATGTAGTAACTTTTATAGAGGTAAGATTTCTGATGCCTAAACTTGTAAAGTAGTTGCTTAGAGAAAACTCTTTAAAGAAAAAAAAACACTCTCAGCATTGAATTTAATGAAGTTATCTTTTGGTGAAGTCATCTACTGAACTGTTTGAATAGGCATCAGTTATGAAACAGATGAAATGTTGGCCCATAATTAGAGTAACTCTTTAATTTTATTTTAAACAGACGTTTGATTGGAAGGTGAGTGACAGCACCTAATGATTTTTACAGAAGAAGGGCCCCGTATAGTCTTAAGATGATAACTTGCTAATGGTATATTTAAGTGACCACTAGAATATCTGGCACCCTTTTTTGTGTGTGTTTGAAGTGACTGCTCTTGTGTGATTTGGCAGCGCATGAAATATTTGGCTATTAATTCTAAAAGTCATATTTTTACCACAAAGTATCTAATTTTACCAAAGTATTTAGGTACCATCTAGTATCAAACAAACAAACAAACAAACAAAAACACCGAATAAAATCCATTTCTCTTTCGAAACATCAATTAAGACTCTGGAAAAACCGGCTCCCTCAAAATCTAATTGCTTCATCCATTTATATCACTTTACTGGCTAATCTGCTAGTTGAATTTTTTTAAGTGTAACTATTTTTCTACTTGAAAATTTCTAATTTAATTTATGTTTTATTTTAAAAGGTGATCTGATATATACTCTAATATAGAATTAGGCTTCCTACTCTCAATTTCTAACCCTCTTCCTGATGCTTTCCAAATAATTTCCCTAATATACAATAATATGCCTTAAATGTATTTTTTTCATAATACCCCTGCTCATATACCATCAGTGATGCCCTACTGCTTGTATGATCAAATCTAAATTCCTTTCTGCCCTCATAGGAATATTCAGCTATTAATTCCAAAAGTGATATTTTTACTCCAAAGCAATCATTTCTCAGGTGCCTGTTACATGCTAAGGTCTGAGCTATGTCTTGAAAAGTGCTTAGCCTGACATTCCAGACCTTCTTTAATAACGGACCCTAGTCTACTTTCTTATCTTCATTATTTATGTCTCAAAAATACCACTTCATCTACATGTGTCTCATAACTAACTCCTTAAATTTACCTTGGCTTCCTTCTACCGTCTTCATTTGTTTCTCCATTCCCCCACATTAAAATATTGTTTGCCAGATTATTAACCCCTTTTCCCTTCACCTCCCACCTATATATATTCTATGCATTGTTCTTGGCCCAGTTTGTAACTCCTGTGCCATAACTACTATTCCTTTAGCATATATTGCCTTAAGACACAACTATGTAATTTATTTGTTTGAGCTATGTAATATTCATGCTTTATTTATTAATGTTTATTCAGAGCATAAGCTCCTTTTGAGGGTCCTGTCTGAGCTGGATACCTTTGCGTCCCCTGCAGCATCTTGGACGATGCTTTGCATCTAGCAGAAGCTAGTCCATGATTGTTGAGTGCACCTGGTGTCAGAGCAGATGCAAGATAAAGACATTCCTCTTACACTTCCTCTTAGGAACCACATCTCTGGCCATGACACACATTGGTGGTACCTAGGGTCCTCTTCATTTCTAACTCTATTCAACTAACAGTGACTAAGCTGTTGCCTTCCTTGAATAGATAAGATTTTTCCACAGTAAAAACAGATGGTGGTGTCAAATATAAATAGAAAAATATTATTTCTTGCAGTGGGTAAGAAAAACAAAAAGATACAGAAATAAACCACACCATTAGCCGTCTTGGCACAATCTTTTTGCCTTTCAAGTTGTGTTGCTAAGAAATATCTACAGATTCATTTGCTATGCACAAAAGAGGAACTTAAATTTAACTAGAGATTATGCGTGTTGTGCAGCTGAATTTGTCACTAAGCCAGACAAAGCCCAACCCTGATTTAGAAGTCATGTGTTACGCTTCTAGATGGGGAGTGTGGCTTCTGTCTCCTGGGAAGCCATCAAAACTCTGAAGTTCCCAGGGAGAACATGGTTTCTCTCCTTTGCTAACACCAAGCGAAGTCTGCAGGATCCTGCTGAGCTCCGAAGCCCAGTGGGCAGGAAAACCTACCTGTCACCTTCTTTGAAATGTGGGATAACTACCCGATTCCTATTAGTTGTTTGTGGGTTCGTTTAGAAGCCTGACCGTTATCACTTCAGTGTGCCTTGACCTATCTCCAATTATTCTGAAGGCTGTGGCTGAGCTAAAAACCTCTTCTCTGCTGATAGGGCTCAAAGGGAGTCTTTACTTGCTAAAGGATTCAGAGGCCTTTGCACGTCACATAGAATTTGGTGAGTTGAAGAAAAAGTGATATAGCTATAATAGGAAAGTGTTATGGTGTTTGCTAAAAGCAAGGGAGTCTAATTTTTATTTTGTCAATTCATTTCATATATTTTATTAAATTTACTGGGGCGCCATTGGTTCATAAGATTATATAGATTTCAAGTGTACATTTCTGTGATACACGATCTAGTGTATTGCATGTGTGCCCACCACCCAATGTCAAATCACCTTCCGTCACCATGTATTTGACCCCCTTTACCCTTTACTACCCTCCTGCCTGTTTCCTTCTGGTAACCACTATACTGTTGTCCATGTTTATGAGTTTGTGTTTGTTTTTCTTGTTTGTTCATTTGTTGCTTTCAGTTTTATGTCCCACATATGAGTGAAATCACCTGGTTCTTAACTTTTTCTGACTTATTTCACTTAGCATGATAGTCTTAAGGTCCATCCACGTTGTCACAAATGGCAGTATTGCATCTTTCCGTATGGTTTAGTCATATTCCGTTATATACATACCACATCTTCCTTATCCAAGCATCTACCAAAGCTACGTAAGTTGTTTTCATATTTGGGCCACCAGGAACACTGCTGCAATGAACATGGGGGTGCATACTCTTTAAACATAAGTGTTTTCAACTTTTTCAGGTAGACACCCAGAAGAGGTGTTGCGAGGTCATATGGTAACCCTATTCTTAATTTTTTGAGGAACCTCCACACTGTTTTTCATAGTGGCTGTACCAATTCACATTCCCACCAGCAGTGAAGGAGGATTCCTTTTTCTCCACAACCTCTCCAACACGTGTTTACTTAATATTTAATATCAGCCTCCGCCTTCTAAGCCCTGCGCGTACTGTGGTGAGCACGACACGGGTAGAACAGACATCACAGAGCTTATAGTTTAGTGGGAGAGAAATAACCCTTTAATCAAACTATTACATAGACCTAGGAAAGCAAGGGATGGGGAACTAGAAAAGCATGTTGTGAGGGACCTGGTTGGTGTGGTCAGGGAAGACATCCCTTGGAAAGTAACTTCTGTAAGTCATTGACTCAGGATGGCAATGGCTTCAGTGTCTGCTCTGTTTGGGCCTCGAAGGCGAGCTTGACCTTCTAAGCGGACTGCTTGGCACTGTTTCAAATTGTAGCTGCTTTGCATAAGAATTAGCCCTTGTGTGAAACTGTTGTTATCCAGTGACATACTATGAGTGGCATAATAAGAAACATGTATTTGGAACAGGGGCACTGTGAGCCCCTGGTTCCTGTCATAGAGTTCCTAAAACCCTTGGAATGCCCAGGTAGGAGCATCTTTTGTTACACGGAATGATCCCCTTCCAACCATACCTGAGTTTATGCTAGTGAGCCGACTCTTGGTTGGCCTCACGATAACTTCAGGATGGCAGCAGGTCTCCAGAGGAACCTGTCATGTGAGTTGAGGACTGGAACTTTCAGACTGCCCTAACCTCTGAAAAGGGGAGAGGGGCTGGAGATTTTCAATAACTAATGGCCAACAATTTAATCAGTCATGCCTATATAATGAAACTTCCATAAACACCCCTAAAATCAGGGTTGGGAAGCTTCTAGGTTGGTGAACAGATTGAGGTGCCAGGAGGGTGGACTACTTGGAGAGGACCTGGAAGCTCCGCCCCTCCCCCTCCACATAATATCTTACCCAATGCATCTCTTCCATTTGACCTTTCCTGAGTTGTATCCTTTTCAGTAAAGCAGTAGTACTAAGTAAAGCGGTGTCCTGAGTTCTGTGAGTTGTTCTAAGTTCCAGTGGATTATTGAATTTAAGGAGGGGGTTGTGGAAATCCCTGCATTTGTTATCAAGTCACACAGAAGGGTAGGTAGGCTGGGTATTGGGACTTGAGACGGGTATCTGAAGTGGGGACTGTCTTGTGGGACTGAACTCTTAAACCTGTGTAGTCTGACACTAACGCACATCCGAATAGGGGCGCGCTGTAAGATGCCCAGTTCACCTGAGAGAAAATCATGCCAGAGAAAAAGACGACCTTTCGCTGTGTTTATCCTAAATGTAAACCAGACCTCGTTCTGCTCCAGCAGAGGAGCAAATGGAAACCAGTGAGTTTGGCCAGCAGCCACTAACCAAGTTGCAAATATGAAGCATTGATTTAACACCAAGGTGAAAGTGGACTTTTTACCTGAAATAATAGATGACATAAGAGCCCATTCTTTCAAAACCGACCTGTTTCTCTTATAGCGTTCTTGCCCAGTGATTCACTTACCACGTAGTCTTTCGGGGGGAAATGGGAACAGGAGGAGATAAACAGTGTTGGCTGACGGGGACGTTTCGAAAGGTCTCCTCCGGTTTGGTAGATAGATGCCGATAGACAGGCTGCACTTCAAGGGCACTGCGAGCCAGCCAGAGGCTGTGGGTGTTTTTGTTTGCTCTTCGCCTCTTTCCTTCTAAGTCCCCAGTTGATTGAATGTAAATGGTCCATTGTCAGTCCATTATTTGCAAGGTTGATTTGGAGGAATTTTTCCACTCAGGTTATCCTCTCACAGTGCAGCTCTGTCTTTGGGCCACGTAGTTGTACCTGGACCTCTGGGCCTGTTTGCAAAGTTCCTTTTGACTTTGTAGTAGGCTTTAAAAGTTAGGAGGTGTCACCCTGGCTGGTGTAGTTCAGTGAATTGAGCATCCCAGCCTGAGAACCAAAGGGTCGCCGGTTTGATCCCCCAGTCAGGACACATGCCTGGGTTGCGGGCCAGGTCCCCAGTAGGGGGCGCGTAAGAGGCAACCACGCGTTGATGATTCTCTGCCTCTTTCTCCCTCCCTTCCCCTCTGTCTAAAAATAAAATAAATAAAATCTTTTAAAAAATAAAGCTAGGAGGTGTCAATGACCTTGTAACAACTTGCTGTTTTGTTTCCTTGAAACCCAGGTGGGGCTAAATAAAGCTCACTTCATGGGTTTTGTTTTAATTTAAGGTATGTTCCAAGGCCATCCTCTTTCAAAATTACTTTCTCAGCAAAAGACTTGTCTTTCTTTATAAGTTCCCCTTTACATTTATGTGCCACTTTAATAATTCTGAAGTTCTTCCACAACATTTATTTTACCACTAGGATCAGCTCTTAGGGCCAGTATGCTTGTCCGTATTGTAAAGGCCAGGACGGGAAGGCGTGGGCTGGTGAGTGCTCCAAGCCCGTGCAGGTGGTGGTGGAGGCCAGCCAGGGACTCCTGGAAAGCCAGCCCCTACCGCTCAGCCACACTAGAGTGGAGAACCTGAGGCTTCGCACACCCAGCAACAAGGCCCCTAGGATTGGGAGAAGCAAAAGGTACACAAATGAGGGAAAGTCGGGCAGTTTGCACTTGCCTGAAGCAGCTCAGAACATTTCCAGGGCAACGCGTCGGTGGCTGGAGGAACAGTCACTCTGTATTCCCAGAATTGACTGCCACAATAATGACTGCTGCTGACCAGGAAGTAGAAGGAAACCTCTGTAAACATGCCCAGTATCTGGGAACATAGATACCAGTAACACGTAGAGACAGAGCTAGAGGCTTTAAAAATCCCTTCCCCTGTAGTTGAAACTATCAGAATCCATGACATAGGCAGCGTGAGCTGAGGTTAAAGGTGACCATACTAACTTGGGAGGTTGAGTGTGCACCCGCAGTGAGCCCCATGGGGAAGCATCCTTTCTCCCTATTCCAGCCATTCTCAAGTGAGTGGTGGTCCCAGTGATCATAGAATAGGTCATTCAGTCTGTCCAGCCCTTTGGGGTCAATGTCTAGCATTCCAGAGCAGGAAATAGCAAGATTCACTAAAACAGCAGGAGAAGCTGGATATCCCTTGAATAAGTGTCATTGCCAGGCCCCCCCATACCCCTTCCGGAGACATCATTTTGTCTTTATAGTAACAGAGCAAGCCAGGGTGCTCCGTGGCTGCAGTATGGAAGCGGGACTAGGAGGGGCAGGAGAGGAGGGTATTTCAGTTATCCTCCTCAAAAGTGGAGCAGGCTCCACCCTAGGCAGTAGTGCTTTTGTTGCTGGTGGAAGTGGGGCTCTTTCATGGGATCACGAGAAAGGCATTTCACAGACCCTCGCACAGAAGATTGTGGAGTGGCAAGATTTATACAAGTGGAAGCAGAAGACCGCACCCATGTCCCATCTCTGTCCGCCTTGCCATGGAAAAAATCCAGCCATGTCTTCAGCAAGGCCAAAACAAAGGCCAGTGTCCAGAGTGTCTGTTTCATTGTTAAGGCATTAGAAGTCTCAGTCCCCGTCCAGGTAGCTTAGCGCTATTCCTGACTGTGCTGCTCTATCCAGGCTCCCACCTGCAGCCTGCGTTTGAAGTCCGTGATTTGAGGTCCGTGGCTGCCAGCTGCATGGCTGCTAGACCCACACGGTTACTATGGAAAGAACACATGAACAGAGGAGGTGAACGCATGTTCCCCGGAGAGAGAGGAGACGGGAAGGGAGGGGACTTCTTCGGGCCTGGAGCAGACCAGACGCTTTTCAAAAATAACCAGTCAGCTCCCCAAGCCTTGACAGGCTTGCGCTGGTCCAACCTCCTGACCAGTTGAACTCTTTTCCAGGTTAAATGACAGACCTCTATGCACATGTCTCATAGAAGCACCTCCCCCTGTGCTATTTTGACTTGCATTGCACATGTTTGCTTATCCCCCCACCTTCCTTCAGAGTCTGGATGAGTGGACCAGAGAGATTGAAAAGCCATCCTTCCTCCCTATGTGGGGGAGGGAGGGTTGTTAATACCCTTTGGAGGGCAATGTTGAGATCCTTTGGAGTGTGTGAAACTAACTTCCTGGCTAAACAAGCAGGCTTACGTTCCCCAGTTGATTGTGTTCAACAATGTCCAATTCCCTTTGCTTCCCTTCTTTATCAATAACTAGCTAACTACCTACAGTAGCAGTATTAGAAATGCAAAAGAAGGGGCTAGTTTAAGAAAAGAACTGACCTGACTGATTTGAGGGAATGGAGAATAGGAAGACTTTTGGGTTGAGTGCCTGAGCTCTTGATATTGCTAATATCATTCAACATCATTCAGCTATCAGTCTTGATTCAGGGACCCAAAAAGAGCAGGTTTGGTGTGGGTGTGAGCAGAAATGGCGGATTCACTTGGAAACATGCTAAGTTTGAGCTACTTCCACACATCTCAGTGGATAGCCAAGAAGATGTTGGGAGATGATTCAGAGGCTTAGGCTTAGGGAGATGGGCTCCCCATGTATTGATAGTTTGGGAATCATCTATACAGAGGATCTTTAAGAGCAGAGGGTGTCACCCCAGGAGACTTGCATCTCCTGTCCAAGGACTGAATCTGCTGAGCCCTGTTCCTTAAGGGGTGGGTTTCTACCAATACAAATAGTTTCCAGGTACCTGTTCACCTTCGATTACGATCAGTGCTTTCATTCATGATATGCTTGATCTGATGACCTTTTCTCGCTACAACCCACTTCGACTTTTTTTAGCAAGACCAATTTATTAGTTGCCAGTTGAAGGCCGTTCAGTGCTCTCTTGCTAGGACAACGTACACCATTCTTCTTGGAGTTAATGCTTTTCCTGGTGCTGTCACTTTCTTCCTTTAAAGTCCTGTCCAATTCTCACCACTCCAGAGAAGTCTTTTCAGAGTAGCTGTCCCATAGCTCCAGCTGCAATTAGTCAACTCGTAGGCTATTGGAATGTGGAAAGTGGAGGGCCTATCGATCATCTGGCTCTCTGATACTACAAGTGAGGAAAGTCAGGTCAAGTGAGGTAAGATGACTTGCCCACCGTTGTACTGTCAGTCAGATGTAAAGTAGGGAGTAGAAATTGGGTCTCGTGACACTTTGTGGGAGCTGACTGGCTTAATAGATTGACTTCTTAATAAAAGAAGATTAGCAGGAGGATCAAATACTTTTCAAATTCATCTAAATTTATTTGTGATTCTTGTAAATGTGGGTACTTTCATGGTTATTTTGAGGAGGGAAGATCTTATATGTGCTTACCTAGACAGTCACCAGAATATTTTTGAATGTATTAACTTTGTATATGGCTCTTTATCTAGTATAAAAAAAATCTGTGCCTTTTTTGGACAAATTAGTAGGATCATATCTATCCCACCCAGATCCTTCTAATCAAGGTAACAAAGAAAATTAAAAAGTATTTAGTACTTATTATAATAACCTATGAGTTGTAGACAAATTAAATTCGACACAGGAAAATTATGTTCGGGTGTGCTGACGTGGTTTTAGTACATTAAGCCTCACTATAAATTTAATTTGTGTAACCCATTTATGTTCATTTAAAAGCAGTCAGAACAGTTTTTCTGTTTTACATGATTATAGACTTTTTGTGTGGTAAAAAATGTATAACATAAAATTTACCATTTTAATCATTTTTAAGTGTACAATTCTATGGTATTATGTACTTTCTCATTGTGCAACTAGATTATATATAGATTTATATTTAAACATATAGGTTTGTATACTTAAAACATGACCTTTGCTTGGGTGACATTGGCTCTCTCTGTCTTGTCCGTAGCATGGATCTTGACTGGGGAGACAGGCATTGCCTCAAAAAGTGGAGATCACTTGCACAGGTTAATTTTTTTTTAGAGTTGCATCACTTGTATTATTTTGACTTCACAATACTTTGTCTTCCCTGCGGGCCATAGATTAAACACTTGAGGTAATTTACATTTATATTTCGTAACACTGGAATAGTAACTGGAGTCATGTCATATATTGCAAAATCTAGCATGGAAATTACTAATTTAGTTGGAGAATCTAATCCCGTCACATCCACTCTAGTTTTCCTTTACAGGATAATACTTTAAAACCAACCTTTAAAGGATTAATTTTAGATATAGCTACTACTCTGTTAATAAATTACCATTTTTGAATACTTGATACCTGCGACCGTGCTAATAAGCATTTGATTTATAGTTACTTCATTTAATTCTTGAAACAACTTCATTAATATCTATTTTACAGATGAGAAAATTGATACTTAGCTTATCTAAGGTCAAGTAGGTGGTAAACGACAAAGTCACAACTTGATCTCAACTCCTCTCCTACACTCCCTTTCAGGTCTCTCGAATATTCATAAGAACTTGAGGATAAGAACTAGGCCTCCCAAAGTAACATATTGGAAGTAACAACAAATTGAGGTCATGTAATACTGCTTTAAGTCACTCAGGAAGAAGGTCACATTCCAGCGATCTGGTATTAATTTATTTAAACCACATTTTAATAGGAAGGCAGGAAGAAAAGCCATGTAAAACATATTTAAGTACAGATTAAACTTCAGTGATTCCCCTTGTCATTAAATTGGTGGGTAAAGCTTTCTCTGTAAGAGGTGGGGCAGGATGCACCCTAGCTCTGGCTATCGAGCCTGTCGATCTTAATTACTTAATAGAAGCCGGAGGGATGAAGGGAGCACTTGCTTCACTAAATGGAATACTGAGTAATGAGCTAAAAAAACTGTATAGATCTGATTTCCTTTTTTTTAGATTGTGTCTTGTAGTCTCTCCAAAAGACAGATTGCAGATTTTTTAAAAACAGAGATGTCATATTGTATTTAAAACTCCTTTTTATGTAACTCATTGGAGAGGCGGTGTAGCAGATGGCTCTTAGAGCTGTTGTGAATTCTGAGTTTGCTTCATGAGCTTGAGCAAGCTTCTTAGTTTCTACAGTCCTCAGCTTTCCCACTTTTAGCGCTGAGGTCATAATACCTCGGTAAGTACACAGGCAATCACAACCTCCTGCTTTCCATCTCCTGCCATCTTTTTCCATTCAACAAAGAGTTATTCGTTAGGTCCCATCCTATGCACTGAACTCTTCTAAGAGGCCAAAGTGAGTCAGGAAGGTATCTAACCAGCTCTCTGTGATGCAGTTTAATAGAAGTATAGTAGAGCTATCAGCACTTCATTAATGGTGAAGAAGCATGAGGTATGGAGCACCTACATTTTTAGGGGTCATCAGGCAGCAGTGTTCATTTTAAACATCTTTTGTGCTTAGTGGTCATTCACCACTTGGCAAACTTTAAACCTTTGTCATTTATGGGAAAAAATTAGCTCAACCTAAATACTAGGCTGGTTTGCAGTGCATGGCAATTTGATTTTTGTCATTGGGTTAAGAATATACCAAATGTGGCAATCTTTACAGTGATCACCGTCAGAAGTTACCGATTTCATTAGACTGAAACCGTCCAAGGACACGCAGTGTTGTCAGTTTGATTATAATTCACAGGGTTTGGGAATTAAGATACATACAGAGCACCTACTGTGTGGCAGGCCCTGGGGAAACAAGAAATGTCCTTGCCGTCCTAGAGCCCCTGGTCTTGGGGGAGGGTAAACAGGGCCTGCCATCTTTGTTTGGGTGACAACTTGATAATTCTACTGGCTCCAGCATTATTTCTGTTGCATTATGCTGTTAACTTGTACAAAAGAGGAATTATAATATTATAATTCTGTAAGATATTAAGGGCATTCAGGAATGCTGTGGCATTTATCCAGTAATCCATCACTGATTCAGAATGACTCACCGTCATCATAAAGCAAGCCAGTCATGCTGAATTCAACAACAGTACTCTGTTCAGATTTGTTAGCTGTCATATTTGGGGGGAAGTTGACAACTATGAATTTTTCTCATTTCTTCCTGAAGGGTGAAGGCTTAGCCCTTCGCCTCGGTTTCTGAGTCTCTGTATCTGTCATCGGGTGATGGAAATGAGTGAGGCTCTATCCTTACCACTGGGTTTTGTCCCTCTTCCAGACCCATCGTGCCAGGGCACCGATGGTGTTCACAGGCCTCCTCCTCCTCCTCCTCCATACCCTTGATTCCTAACTGGGTATTATGCTGATCTGGTGTTTGTTCACGCAGTAATTATTTCCTTTTTTTTTTTTTTTTAATGGTGTGGACAGGAACAGGACTGAGACATAGGGTTTCTCTTGGTGAACTAATTACTTGTTATCCTGGGCAGGCTAATGATTTGATGGCACTTCAAACTGTTTCTCTTTATGTACTTGTTCATGACATTTTTAAGAGAGGAAGACAAGCACTCTATGAGAGGAAAGAGAGTAGCCAAAGCGGCCCTCTGTTCCCACTCTGCCAGTTCCCAGGATCTTAACTGACCAGAAAATAAATAGCAGATTCCTTCTCTTTCCTTCCAACCACATTCTGTGCAATCCCTGAGAAAAGTTCTGGTAGATATTACTTTTGTTTAATCTAGTTAAGTTTCCAAAGATGTTTCAACATCCTATTGATGATTCGGTACATGGAAGCCACTGTGATATCCAGGCCCTCAGTCTAGCACTGGGAAGAGGCACTGGGGTAGGTGCCAGGGATAGTGCCCCAGTCCTCAAGGAGCTCGAGACAACGGCTAGGGTATTCTGTAAAAGAGCACGAGAGCTGTCAGTCAAGTGTTCTAGGAGCGGAGATGGAAGAACAGCAGATCCAGCCCGTGGAGGTCAGGGCGGCTCAGGGAGGTGATTCTTGGAGGTGATCCCAGGTGGGGCAGATGGTAAAGTGAAAAATGTGCCTTTCAGATTGATGAAATAGGATACTTTAGTTTCACATCAGCGAAAGCCTTAAACTTGTGGGAATGCACAAAGCAAGGTAAGTGTGACATTGCAGTGATTCTGGCCATACCTGATGACCCGCACAAGGACACCAAGTGACTGTAAGGAGATTCTGAACTTCTTGCTAAGTCTAAAATTTTTAAATTGTATTTAATTTATCACCCAAATGGAAAGCCATTCTCAGATTCCAAAATTGTACAGTAGTTCTTTGCTTTACTACACAGGAGTTTGTTTTATCAATCTCCATTATTTCTACTGACAAGCCAGGAATAAGAGCATTTCAGGCTTCTCAGTTTTCACGGTAAAAACCTTGGGGCCTTTGTTTTCCTCCCAGAAGGCTGGTTGCCCCTATTGTTCCTTAATCTCTTTTGGGGAACCTTCAGAAAGGAGCTCTTACTTGAGAAAGGGAATTCTCAGTGTTTTGCTCGTCTTCCAGATTTGGAGATGACTTTCTGGAATTGACTTTTTAAGTGAAAATATATGTCTTGTGTCCTGCTTATAGGGAAAGAAAATGTTTTTGAGGGAGCAGGTGATGCCAGTTTTCCAACACGCATTAGCATAGCAAACTGGAGAAAACACTGCTGCTGTCTGGGCAGCTGGGTCTGTCGGAACTGCTCGGCGTCCCAGTCCTGTTTTTATCCGGCCTAACGTGGACTAGTTATTCTGTTCTAAGAGGCTTTGCCATTTAGTATTTTCACATTCTCATCCTTCCCGCTTGTACTTTTGTTTGCTGCTAGGGAGGAAGAAAGGCGATAACTTTTGCTGTAGTTTCTAAAATTAGAGCGATTTGACGTTAGCCTTGGTAAAGAAACTGACCCACAATTGTTGTGTGTATATGTGTTTTGTTTTGTTTTTGTTTTACTTGACAGCAGTGACTGCACTCTGAGATGACAAGTTGTGATTATGAGATAACTTTCATTAACTTCTACATTTATGGGGTGGGGGACCAAAAGAACCCTGGAATTTATTTATTAAAAAATTACGTATTTATTCTCACATGTTTAAACTTCAGTCACCTTCAAAATACCCTCCATTGATGCAGTACCCCTATTGAGATGTTTTTTCCACTGCTCAGAACAGTTTTTGAACTTGTCAATTTTAATAATGCCGTTTAACGCTTCTGTCATTTTTTTGTTTTACCTCTTCCACATCTGCAAAACCTTTTCCTTTGAGGACTTTTTTCATCTGGGGAAATAGAAAAAGTCGGTAGGGACAAGATCGGGTGAATAGGGTGGGTAGGGCACAGGGGTCATGTTGTTTCTGGTCAAAACAGCTAAATACTCAGCATGGTGTGGGCAGGTGTGCTTGTAAATCACCGATTATGGAATGAGCAAATGTTGGAAGAGTTAAAAGAAAATCCACTGAAGCCAAATGCAACCTCTCACAACAATACCAGCTGGGGTACACTGATACAGATGGGTTCCCAGAACACTCACCTAGCGGGGGAAGCCTGTACTACAAGGGGCCCACCCTCCAGAAGACAATTCCTGTTTTGGGGCGTTCCCCCCTCATATATCTTCTCAGCAAAATATTCCTCTGGTTTAGGTAAATGTTAAGTAGAAAAAGGGGATGAAACTTGCTATCAGTTAAACATATCAAAAAGCATTCAACCCAACTTAATCAAAGAAATGCAAAATAAAGCAAAAATATCATTTTTTCATATGGGATTAGTGAATTTTTTTTTAATGATGATTCCCACACCTGGTGAGGGTTCTACTCATATATTGTTTATAAGGAAGAAAATTAGCATAACTTTCTTGGGAAATAATTTGAAATTAAACATCAGAGCCTTAAAATTTTCATGCTCTTTGACCCATTACTCTCAATTTTGGAAGTCAGTGCAAAGGAAATCATATGAACAGAGTACAGAGATATCTACAGCATTATTAGTACTAAAAAGAAAAGTCTAACATTCTATGGCAAAATGGTCTCATAAACTATGACATAGCCACGTATGAACTATGTTTAGAGAAACTATAACAACATTGAGAAAGCCTGTGATAAATGGTCAGGCAAAGGAGATGTCAGTGTTGTATAAAAGTAGCAGTGCAGCAAAAGCCAAAACAGAAAAGCCTGGAAGGAGAAAACAATCTCAAATATGAAACCTTTCCCCTGCCCCGTGTGTCCCTATTTTCTCTAAGAAGCTATGTATTTTCAGTGGGGTTTTCTATCTTTTACTTATGAAATGAGTGGTGCCTCAGGCAAATGCTTATCTCATTTTTCACTAAAAATTTAATGTTCAAATTTTATACTTTATAAATTGCGTGGTGATGAGATTAAATCTGCAGTTTGTGACAGTGATACGTTTATTTCCCTGGGTATTAGTTAACACCTTTTGTGAGAGGTCAGAAGGTGATCTTTAACTCACTTTTTTTGTTGTTATCTTTTGTATGTTTTATAAAGTTGTTACGGATGTTGGAAATTTTAGAACCACGTACATTGATGAATTGTGTGACAGTCCTGTGTTGCTTAAAATATGACAGTATGCTTTTATGATTTCTCTTTAGGAACACTTCAAAAAGAAACTAACTGCAGAGGTTCCGGTTGACCAGCATTCATAGGGTAAGATTAACATTCTGAACTGTGAGCACATGGTAAAGATAATTACTATTATATTGGTAGCTTAGGGCAAACAAGTGCAGAATATTTAGTATGTAAAAAAAAATAACTATTTTTGTAGATGGTTTCAGTAAAATCCTTTTGATGTTTTTAAGGCAGTTAAACAGAAAATTAAATCTTGTATACACTTGGGTAAAATGTCATCTTACTATTCTCTGTCAGTTTTGTATATAGAGAGGTGTGTGTGTTTGATACTTGTCATTTTTTTAACATTAAAGATCTAAAGAATGTAATAAATGTCTGTGAGAGATTTAGACTACCTGACTTCATGTCTCTGTTTTTCTGATTTTTGTTTAAGGTAGAATTTTTAATGCATAAAACTGGTAGGCCATCTTTCCATTAAGTAATAGATGGCCATACTTTCCTAGAGTAGGTAAGTCAGAAATAAACAAGTCCTGTGCACTGTTGCTTCCTGCAAACATCATTGTTCTTTTATAGCTGTGGAAGACTAATCCTAAATTAGCTCTGTGGCGGAGCTTTTGACTTGACATAATAAATGATTAATTTCTATACTGTATTAAGTAGCATGACCCTCTAATGTTGTAAATACAACATATGTCTTAAAAGTGTGTCACCCAGTTCTGAACATACAGCCCAGGTGAAGCAGTGGTGAGGACAGTGGGTCTGTTCCCTTGTACTCTGAACACCCTTCTTATTATAGATCCTTTGACTTCCTGAGTATATCCACATTTCCGTGCTGATTCATTGACTTGATTATAAATTTTTAAAAGCTAATATCATCAGCTGTTCCTCCACTATGACTCCTCAGTGGCTGTTCCATCACTCTTGGACTGTTTACTATCCAAACTCTTTACCTTGGCTGTGAGCCCTGTGTCACTCTTCTACTTTCCAAAGGCTCCGAACACGCCAGCCGAGTGGCCTCCTTTCTGATCCTCACACATCCTACGCTTCCTGCTCCTCCTTCCCGAATGATCTTCCACAGCGTCATCACCGGCCTGGCTGCATTTAGATCTATGTTTTGAAGGCCTCTGAAGAGACCTTTCCTGACCATCCAATCTAAAGTAGCTTTGTGGTCTTCATAGTGTTTCTGATTTTATTGTGTTTGCATCTTTGGTTATTGTCTCACTGAGAGCAGGGCTCTTGTCCATCTTACTGCATTCCTGTATTTCCCTAAACACTTTGAACTCTCCCTGGCACATGGTAGACATTCTAAATGTTTGTTGCACAAACAGATTAAAATTCTGACTTCTCTCTGACAAGCACTGTTCTCAATAATGTTTCCTCCATTTTCTTGGGTTATTTTGCTTATGTGGAACCAAATGTGGTACTTTGTAGGTTTAGCCTTCATCTCACTCATTTTGGTACTGAAGGGACAGTGTAAGATGGGGTGCCCTCCACTGCGCATGTTTCCTCTGCGATAAGAATAAGAATCCTGTAAAGCAGAAGCAAGGCCTCCTATCTCCTTGTCTAGAACCTTTGTAGTTCTAGCCTCCATAATCGAGTACACATAAATGTTTACTTTAGAGAAGGGGCTAAGACTAGTCTTTTAATCATATTTTTAAGTATTTCAAGAGTACACTGGTTTGTCTGCTCCAGAGCTAAAAAATCTCATTTCGAATTGTAGTTGAAAAATTTTAACAGAATCACTCTGGACTATATTCGCAACTTAATGTTCCAAAATCCCTGCTGTTTTTTCTTTTTTTTTTTTTTTATTAGGAAGGTCTCTTATTAATTAGGCTACATGGTCAGAATCAGTGCTACCAACCTTCCAGTTCTTTTCCAATTAGGGAACTTGGACCTAAGCCTGTGTTCTACCCTGTGACCCTAGAGAAGCAACTTGAACACCTCTGAACTTTAGCTTTCTTATTTGTAAAGAGTTGTACTGTGATCTCTATGGTTTCTCCCTGGAGTAAATAGTCCATATGATTCTGCTGTTGTGAAAGGTAGGTCACCTGTGGAAGAATCAGGAGAAGCAAATGAAATGATGATCTCTGCTTTCAACCAGTCATTTGAAAGGCGAGCATGTGTGATTCATGAGAGAGCGCACAGGCACTGAGTTTGGTTCTATTTTATGGCTGGCTTACAGAGGGCTTGGGGTGGGAGTCCAGGAAACGTTTTAATAAACAATGAAGGTGGTGAAGGGTGTGAGGTTACACATTCTCTCTAAGAATTATGCAGCCACTGGTGCCTTCAGTGTTCATTTTAAATGCGTTCTAGATAATTTGGTAGTTCACTAAAAGCACCCAAGAACTGGGAAGTTGTTCCTTAAAAGAAAATTCACATCTAAGTTAAATATATGATATATTCCATGACCATCAGAAACAAGAAAAAGTAACGCAATGTTCCTTAAAATCCATAACAACTCAAGCTTTTATTAGGATGTCTAGGGTTGTTCCCATAGTTTTACCATATTCAGTAACTTTCTCCTCAGGCTTTAAAGGATTAGGTTTATTTTCCTAAAATTTAGAATATTATTTATGATTGTGTCAGAGACCCATTACCACTCAATTGCTTTGGGTAAGAGGCTGCAGAATGGTAGTCACACATCCCTGTTCTCCTTCGGTTTCTCTGTGTTATTGGACTATGATGTCAGACTCTTTCCTTGAAACTCCTTGACTTTGGTGCTCCAGAAATACCATGCTTCTCCTTTGTTTCACTGACCTTGCTTCGCTATCCCCTTTTATTCTGTGTCCGATAGTCCTTCTTTTATCTGATATATTATCTAGGGGTGGAAAGTCCTATTGTTCACGCAATAAATTTGTTCTCTCAAAGAATTCCCTTCTATGGCACTGTCTACTGCTTAAATACTCGTAACTTCCTCTGGGGGTTTGAGGATGGCTGCAAACATTTTGTGATTCTTCCCCAAAAGAGATAGAATGTTTCCCCTCCCTTTGCAGCTGGGCTGGCTCTGCTTTTTTTGACCAGTCCAATGTGGCAGAAGTAATATGGAGTGATTTCTAAGGCTGGACCTTGAAGAGATTTTTAGCTTCTGCTTTCGTGCACTTGCAAGGCTCCTCCTTCGAGCTGAACCGCCTTGCTGTGAGGAAGCCCGCACAGCTGCGAGGAGGAGCGGCCAGCTCCGGCCATCAGCCCAAGCCGAGCTCCAGGCTGGCAGCCAGCCCATGCAAGGGCAGCGCTGGGATTGATTCGGCACCTTCCAGCCATCCAAAATGGAAGCCAGCACCACGTGCAACGGAACTGTCTCACCATCCCACAGACTCATGAGAAAGGATAAATGATTATTTTGGCTGCTAAGTTTTGGGATGGTTTGTTACATAGCAATAAAGAGCCAGAACAAAAACTGGTACCTAGAAGTGCGGTGCTACCATAACAAAACATCTGGCATCGGCTTTGAGACCAGGTGGCAGTAAAGACCTGAAGGGCAGCAGGAAGGCTATTAAATGTTGGCTGGAAGAACAGTGAGGAAACTGCTATTGGAGAATATAAAGTGGTACCCTTTTTTTTTTTTCATGGTGACAGAAAAATCAGCAAGATTATCCCCTACAGTGACTTGGAAGATGGAAAATGAACCCAATGCATTTGCGGATCTAGCATAGGAGATATTTCCAGCAGAATACTGGAAGTGCCAATTAACCTCTTTTTTTAACCACCTATCGTCAAAGTATTGCAGAGATGAATTAAAGAAGAGACCGTTCAGAGTTTAAGTAGACTTTAGAGGAAATATTTTCTTTCTAGAGTCAGAGGTAAAGTTGTTTCTCATGGCCAGCTTTCCTAGCCAGCAAATACTCTATGTGAGAAGTGGCCTCAGGTCGAAAGATCAGACCCAGAGTACTATTGCCGGTAAAACTTGGTAAAACTTGGTCTCCGGGTGAAAAATAAAAGCCAGGGCACAGCTGTAAGACATTGTTTTAAGATTTCAAAAGATTTAAGGCAGAGCCTCCTAGATCTCAGCTAGACAGAAGGGCTCTAGGAGTATTTATTGTCTCATCGCATTGTGGACCTGATTTAGGTGACAAGATCCTGGACTTCAAGATTGAACTTGACGCTGTAGTGGGTAAAACTTGGGGCTGGCAGGCACAGAGCTTGGGAAGGGGTGAGTGTACTTTGCCTTGACGGGAATGGAAATCTATAGACGGAGGATGCACTGTGGTGGACTGAACCTGACTGCACATCCCTTGACACTCCTCCCATTGAAAGGTGATGTTTGCTTCCTCTCCCCTCAAACCTGGGCTGGCCATGTAACTCCTATGACCAATAGAATGTGTTGAATGTGACTGTGTAGCTTCTAGGGCTCTGCCATAAAAGATCAGCGGTTTTCGCTTTTGTTCTTGGAAGGCACCGTCTTGGAACCCAGCCATTGTGCCGTGTGAGGGCACTCGAACAGCCGCGTGAAATCTCACAGAGGGAGTTACCAGCCCGCAGTCAGCCCCAACTCCCCGCCTGAAGAATGAGAACATTTGGCCCTTCCAGCTACCTTTATGCTAGCCAACACCATGAAACAGAAGAACGACCGATAGAATCATGAAAAATAAAAGTACATGTTTTAAAGCCTTTAAGATCTAGAATATGCTAAAAAACCAACATCCTTCCGATCCATAAGCTATGAATTCTAGCCTCCCTCTGGGAAAGGCTTTATATACACTCTCCCAAACATCTGAATGTATTTTTTCTGCTTCTGCATTTTTGTATTTCAGTTTTTTATTGTACAAATATTTGTTGTGCACCATGTGCTAGAAAATGTGGACGATATTACGGTAGCATAGGATCAAAATCTGAATCTGTTTGACTCCTGCTTTTCCATGGACCTATCTGATATGGCAAATGGTATGAATTTTCATTTACAGTGACTATTTTATTCTTTGCTTTCTTTTCAAATGCATAAAAATTTTTCCTTACTATTCCTGGCCCACATGATTGAAACAGCCTTTCAGCTGCCACCTTGTTTCTAATCCCTCCTCTTTAAGTCCATCCTGCTAATCTCTACTGCTCGGTGACTCTATTTTTCTGCCTCACAGAGCTGAGCCTCTGAGGGGTTCCTGTGGGAGATGGTAACTGTTCTTTTGCAGCCTGTGGAGGGTGGGTGTGTCCTAAACATCTAGTGAAACGCCCAGAAGACTTTTAAAGGTAGGCACTTTTCCCAGATAGTTTATTGCGTATCTGTCTTGTGGGCTTTCTCCTCCTGGGGAGAATTAGAAAACTATTATATTATTATCATTGTTATTATTATTATTATTTTGGCCTTACCTGGACCAAATTGAATTGCTCCATGGGAGTGGGACCTGGATTTAGGTTTCTTTTAATAGCCCCAGGTAGTTCTAATGTGAAGCCAAAATTGAGAACCACTGTCAGTAATTTGTGACTCTTATCAGTGGTCCCCGCACGGCAGCAGCCAACGTTAGCTAGGAATTTGTTAGAAATGCGTGTTCTTGGGGCCTCCTTCAGACCTAATGAACCAGACACTCTGAGGGAAGGACCCCTTACTTTGTGTTTTAACAAGCTGTCCAGTGACTTTCATGGATATTAATGTAAGAGAAACACTTTCCTAGATAAATCTTAGCTCCCTTCTAGGTCTCAAAACTACAGCTAAATTTGGGAATGGTGTTACTCGAAAGTTGCTATACTGACAAGATCGGAAACAATTGGTAAGGGACATAAACTGTCATACCAAGTGTCTTGCTAGTAACACCCCTCTCAAAGGGTTATTTAAAATAAAGGAGCACATTAATCAGGGATATTGATGCTTTGTTTCCCAGAGAGAGAACTCAAAGAGGTGAATTTAAATTTTAGTTAGGTATATGTTAGAACCAAGAAACATCTTAAAGTAGTTCTAAATATACTGAAGAGGTATAGAATGACTTCTACATCAATTTCCTGTGATAGTAAATAGACAGTCTCCATTTTGAATTGTTCGGCTCTATCCCTGCCTGAGGTCAGAGGCAGGGATCTTCAGAGGACCTTCCAGTGTTTAGCATATAATGACTCTAAATACCATCTGATCACCATTTGTTTATTTTTTCCCTTGATTATTTTGGAAATGCTTTCAAAGTATAATAAGGACTAGTGGAAAGCAAAGATGCCTAACTTGAGTGTTGCTGTTCCAGCCTTCGAGATTTTGGGATGAGATTGTCAAATGAATTCATGTGCTTTGAAAAGCTTTTATGATTTTTTAATGAGGTTCAAAGGCTAAAGGAATGGGATTAGGACCATAAAACTTTACTCTTAACATTGTTTCTTTGAACTGATTTAGTGCATTTGTGTATTAGAAATAGAGGTCTGATTTGGATTGAGTCCTTATTGTCTGCAACAATATGATGTGGAAAAAACTGCCTAGACACACAAACAGTATTAAATTTTGTAATGACAAAAAGCTGCTAGGCTCTAGCTCTCCAGTTAAACACTTAAATAGAAAAATTAACATCAATTAATATATAGGAATGCCTGTGACTTTTCATACATCATTAAATTCAAATATTATGTATTTATATCTTTACTCTTAGATTAGTGGAAAATAGTAGGACAAAATGTTAGCTGAGAAAATAGATTATATAATATGTAATAGAGACGTTGCAGAAAACTGCATGTTTTCATTCTTGTTTTTCAGAAGATTGTAATAGAACCCAGTTATAATCCTGATGTTGGGACTGCTGTGACAAACTACTATAGACTGGCTGACTTAACAAACATTTATTTCTCACAGTTCTGGAGGATAGAAAGTCCCAGTTCAAGGTATATTGTATCTGATGAGAGAGAGCTCACTTCCTAGTTCATAGCCAGCCATCTTGCTATGTCCTCACTTGGTAGACGGGGGCAAGAGAGCTCTCTGGGGTCCTTGTAATAGGCGCGCTACTTCCATTATCAAGGGCCTCCCCTCATAACCTAATTATCTCCCAGAGGTATCTCCTCCTAATACTGTCACATTGGGGGGGTAGGTTTTGCATGTGTATTTGAGGACACAGACATTCAGCCATTGCAGTTGAAGCAGATTTAAATATTCAACTTTTTCTTTAGCTTTTGAGAGACCCGAGACTGGCATAGTTAATTGGATTGAGACAGTGTGGTCTGGTGGACAAGACTTCAAATTTGAGTCTGAGGACTTAGGTTCTTTTTATATCTATGTCTTCTTGGTTTTGTCACCTTGGACATGGTAACTTCTTTTCTGCCTTATTTTCTGTGTTTATCAAATGTGAAATAGTATTTATCTCAGTGGCTTCTTGTAAGTATGAAGTAAATATAAATGAAACTGATTTGAAACTGGGAAACTAGATGTTAGATTATTATTAATATTAGCTTTTTATTTGATCTTTTATTGACAGGGGACTCATCAAAGGAAATCTATATTACGTGATTAGAGGAAAAGTTTATATATTTTTAAAAAGATTTTATTTATTTTTAGAGAGAGGGGAAAAAATGGAGAAAGAGTGGGAGAGGAACATTGATGTGCGAGAGAGTGATCAGTTGCTTCTCACACGCCCCCTACTGGGGACCTGGCCTACAACCCAGGCATATACCCTGACTGGGAATCAAACCAGCGACCTTTAGGTTCACAGGCCAGCACTCAATCCACTGAACCACACCAGCCAGGGCAATATAATTTTTAAAAAGATAAAAGTTCTTTGCAAATAATTTTCAGTTAGAATAAATATGGTGAACCTGAAATAAGTTATAGTTCTCTAACAGATTAGATATAGTAGATTCTCACTCTGCTTGCTTAAAAATCTTACTATAGCTCTAGTTGGTGTGGCTCAGTTGGTTGGAACATCATGCCATAAACCAAAAGATTGTGGGTTCAATTCCCAGTCAAGGCACATACATGCCCAGGCTGTAGGTTCCATCCCCGGTCAGTGCACATACAAGAGGGCAACCAATCGCCTCAGTCTCTCTCTCTCTTTCCCCCTCTCTCCCCTACTACCCCACCCTGGTCCCCTCCCCCACCTCCCCCTCTCTCCCCTACTTCCCCACCCTGGTCCCCTCCCCCACCTCCCCCTCTTTCCCTCCCTTTCTCTTTCTCTAAAAAACAATGGGAAAAAAAGTCTTCAGGTGAGGACCAAATAAATAAATAAATAAATAAAATTATTACTGTAATTGGAGATTTGTTCCTCTGCTTTCATAGAAATACTGTATTTAAAATAGAAAATTTATTTGCAATTTATAAAAACTGTATTGTATACCAGAAGTGTCCTCATAACTAAATACATTCTGGAATTATGTAGTAATTTATTTTCTGGCACATTACAGATGCGATGGAAGAATATATATGTCAAATGTCTCACACATCAGATGCCTTTATCATGCTTGCTGCACATAAATGCAGTTATGTATCGTTTGTTGTAAGCCTCTGAAAAATAAATTGTGAATGAGAAAGTCATTCTCCAGAGGTGCTAAATATGAATTAGTTTACAACTAGTTTGTCATGCACACTAGGTATGCTCTCTGGTCCACAAAATCATTTGATACTGGTAAGTAATTATTAAGGAGGCTTTACACATAAATTGGTTAAATCCAAAATAAATTTCAGACATGTCCAATTTTTTGATCTTTGACAAATGACAAGATCATAATATTATTGCTAAAGATACCTGAAATACAATTTGGGGTCAGTACTCTGTGCTGGATTTAAGTACTTAATAAACCAAAACAGGATCATATGATCGGGGAAAATATCAAATATATAATAACCTTCCCAGCAACTTTCAGCAGTTACGTAGGCACCAAAAAATTTTCACACCCAATTTAAAACTTTTTGGCTTTAGAATATCATCACATTTCAAACTGATTAATATACGAGGTCTGTCCAGAAGATATCCAGCCATGTGATAGGAAAAATAGAGATATTTATTGAAGAAGATACAAGAAACGTTTACATAGGGCAGTGATAACCTCAATCCCCTTTGAAGTAGGCACCTTGGGACCTCACACAGTTCTCCCAATCACCATCAACTGTCCTGTCATATTTTCCTGAAACTCATCGACGGTCCGAAAACCCCTTCCCTTTCAACGGTGTCTTTAGTTTTGGAAAAGTCCAGAAGTTGCAGGGCACCAAATCTGAGCTGTAGTGCAGCTGAGTCACCTGTGTGACTTGATGCTTTGCCAGAAAACTGCGCGAGATGCAATGCATGAGCTGGTGCATTGTCGTGATGAAACTGCCAATCACCAGTTGCCCATAGCTCCAGCCTTCTAAATCATCAGAATAGTTTCTGCGGAGGAATGTTCAAGCTTAACGCAAAATTTGACTCAGATTCGTTGCTCTACTCAGTCATTTTGAATGCGATGGCTACACAGCACACATGCTCACTCAGTGATTTCTACAGCCCCCACTGGCTAGTACAGCAAAGTAAGTCATCATTGTTCACATACATTCATTCCAGCCCACTCTCCTTGGCTGCCAGGTTACATCGATGTAGCGAAAACCATTCTCATTATATTAACAGTGGTTGGACTTTTTCCGGACAGATCTCTTATGTGGAACATAAGCTATTGCAAATGACTATTTGAAGAAGATGCTAAGAATGACTTTTATTTACCTCAAAGGTAAAAAAAAAATGAATTTAAAATGGTATCTACATTTAATAATATAATTTCAGAGAATTTCAGTCATACTTCTGAGCTGTGCCTTAAAAAGTCATTTACTTGTGACCATTTCTAATGCAGTCAGTAGGCTAAATTTTAAGAGCTCTGAGTCTTCTTATGTGGATAGATGTGCAGTTTTAAATTAGGTGCAGAAGTTACAGGGTTTGCCAGACATCTGATAAATAAGTAAGTAAGACCAACTGTGTATGAAGACCGAGTGAGAGAAGTTAACATTTGTAGACTGCTTGGGAAAAGCTAAGTGTTCATCAAAGTGTGTGGAGATGGGATTTTAAAATCTGTTATGTCTAAATTTCTGTTGAAATTTTTTGTAACTTCAGAGGGAGTTCATGGAGTGAGTGTGATCTGATGTATAAGTGGGATCTTGTATATATAGCTTTATGAGGATATGCCACAGAGTGAACAGTGAACTGATAGATGAGAATTTATTTCCCATATTATGTCTTATGATGGAGAAGTTCTCTGAATACACTATCTCCAATTCTTTTTAAGTAACTGCAGTTATTTCAAGATATCTATGCTTTCTCATAGAATGAAGACAAACACAGAGATGGTGTGTCTAAGAAATTTTAAAAGGTGTAGGCCTCCTGATTGAAGTGTTGTTGAATTATTGGAATCATTTTTTTATTGACGTAAGTATAAATATTTAAAGTACATTATTTTGGTCAATGTTGACTTGTGTCCTTGGTTGAATAATTATTCATTCTCTGTCAAATACCTTTATCATTGTTAGAGCTGTTGGAGTTTATATTCTTCTGCAACTTCAGTTGCATATCTTCAATTAATTTAACCCAGGACCCTTGAGAGAACAAACCCGTGACTTTAGAGCTGGAAGAGCCCTTAGAGATGCTTTGGTCCATGCCCTTTATCCATTATAAGGAATCCCTTTGCACCATCCCTGATCATATTATTCATCTAGACCTTGGTAGGGAGAAAGGGTTGAACTGTTTCACAGACTTGCCAGTTCTATGGATGTTCCAGTACAAATTGAATCAAAATATGACTTTCTGAAATGTCATTCACCTGGGTCTGCCTTTAGAGCAAATCGCCATATTGTTTCCTACTCATTTTTGTTGTTTATTTTATTTTTTCAATTACAGTTTATATTCAATATTATTTTGTTGTACGGCATAGTAGTTAGACAGTCATATACTTTACAAAGTGTTCCCTCTGATATTTCCAGTACCTACCTGGCACCATGCTTAGTTACTACAATATTATTGACTATATTCCCTATGCTGAACTTTACATCCCTATGACTGTTTTGTACTTCTTAATCTCTTTACTATTTTTGCCCAGTCCCTCAAACCCCCTTCCACCTGGCAGCCATCAGTCTTTTCTCTGTGTCAATAAGCCTGGACCAGTTTTGTTTGTTTGTTTGCTTGTTTTGGTCTATAGATTCCACATGTAAGTGAAATTATATGGTATTTATCTTTCTCTGACTCACTTATTTCACTTAGCATAATACCCTCTAGGTCCATCCATGCTGTTGTAAATGGTAAGATTTTATTCTTTTTTATGACTAAAATATTTCATTGTGTATGTGTACCAATGCTTTTTTTATCTACACATTTATAGATGGGCACTTGAGTATCTTTTCATATGTTAATTAGCCATATCCCCATATAGTTGTCCTCTTTGGAGAAGTGTCTATTCAGGTCCTCTGACCATTTTTTAATTGGATTGTTTGTTTTTTGGGTGTTGAGTTGTATGAGGTCTATACAGATGTTAGATATTAACCCCTTATCAGATGTATCATTGCTGAATATCTTCACCTGTTCAGTATGTTGTCTTTTTGTTTTGTTAATGGCTTCCTTTACTGTGTAAAGCTTTTTAGTTTGATGCCGTCCCATATCACTTGGATAAATATCAAAGACTTTAATAAATATTTAGGGATTTTTTTTTTTGAGAGAGAGAGAGAGAGAGAGACATTGACTTGTTGTTCTACCCATCCACACATTCATTGGTTGACTCTTGTATGTGCCCTGACTAGGGATTGAACCCACAATCCTGGCACATTGGAATGATGCTCCAAACAGCAGAGCTACTTAGCCAGGGCGAAATGTCAGAAATTTTGCAATGGTTCCTTCTTGGAGTTTTATGATTTCGAGTCTAACATTTAAGTCTTTACATTTGTCTTTTACCCTTGCCATTTTAATTATGATGTGTCTTGGTGTGGGCCACTTTGGGTTCATCTTGTTTGGCACTCTGCATTTTCTATACTTGTATGTCATTTTCCTTCACCAGGTTACAGAAGTTTTCAGTTATTATTTCTTCAAATTGGTTCTCATCCCTAGCTCACTATCTTCTCCTGGTACTGCTATGATGCGGACATTGTTACTCTTCATGTCCTGAACCTCCTTTAAACTATGCTTTTTTAAAACCCTCACCTGAAGACATGTTTTCATTCATTTTAGAGAGAGAAGGGAAGAGGGAGGGGGACGGAGGGTGGGGGGAACACCAATATGAGAGAGAGAAACATCAATTGGTTGCCTTTCACACAAGCCCCAACCAGAGAATCAAACCGGCAACCTTTCAGTGCACGGGATGACACTCCAAGCAACTGAGCCACATAGCCAGGTCTAAACCATCCTCATTTTTTTTAAATTTGTTTTTGTTTCTCTGATTGGGTGTTTTCTGATAACTTGTCTTCCAAATCACTGTTTCCATACTCTATTTCACCTGATCTGTTATAGATTTCTTCTAGTGTATTTTTCATTTCAGCTATTGTATTCTTCATTTCTGGTTCTTTTTTTTTCCTACTGAAATGAAAACAAAACATCTTTATAGGCTTTCAAGTCAGATTGCTACAGAGATAGGGAAGGGCTTTCTCCAGGAAAGGAATTCCTCTTCATTTTGAGACCAGAGTGAAAGGCGACAGAGTGTCAGGAATCTAAAAATGTAATATTGTATAAACTGAAAGCAAGACTCAAGAAAGTTGTCTCTGCAAAACAAACAAACAAACAAACCAGACCACCTGCTTATAAGCTAACTTGGAAGGTGGATCGTTCTACTAAACAAATAAATGTCCTCTTCTCAAGTGCATTTTGTAGAAAATTGTCATTATACTTTTGGCAAAATTTTTCTATTACATAGCAATGTCTCTGGGAGAGATGATCATTAAATTAAGAATTTACCAAATAACTTCCTAAAACTAGGATCCTCCTGAAATGGCAAAGATGGAGCCATGTGACCCAAAAACTGGAAGAATGTGGGTCAAGATATTCCCAGTTTGCAGTCTTGCTTACAATTACCTTCACTTCAGATAGAATCAACCTTGAGTAACTATTAACAGCATTTCAGAGCATTTAACTTCTTTTCTTTTTTAGTTTTTTACCCCTTCCTCCATTTCCCCTCCTCCTCTTCTATTTCAGCTGCACTTATCTGTTTTTGCATAGTGCAATAGAAGGTGTGGAGTTGGCATTGGGGAATCCTTCAGGCAACAGAAAGATGACCATCAAGTGGGTGATTTTGGCAAGTAACCACTATTTGCCTTGGTGTCCTCACCAATAAAATGGAGACCTCTATTTCTTAAGGCAGCTGTAAAACTAAAAAGGTGATTGAACACAGTGAATGGAATACAGTAGGTGCTCAATAAGTTCTGGTACTCTTCTTTACTATTCTTCTTTCTCTGCTGACTTCCCTGCAACCGTCCCTCTTTCCAGTGTCCAAAGATCTAGCAAACAAATGACTGTTCCTCTAGGATTATATGATAGCACACCTCTGAAAGTCAGTTTCACTTAGGGCAAAGCCATAGAAAAACCACTGACATAAACTATTGATTCTCTACTTTGAGAGAACTTAGAGGGTATAATAGCGTTCCTGCATCACCTCGCTGGGACCCATGACATCTCTGTGGATCAGGGAGCAGGGCCCAAGTGAACAGTGTCAGGGGCCAGTCACAGCCCCAGTTGGGCGTGTTTCCATCAGATGGCATCATCCTGCTCTGCCAGTCCTGCGGGGCTGGAGAAGAGAGAAGGTTTTTAGGCTGATCCAACAAAGTGTTAGATAAAAACTGATCTCATCAATATGAATAATTTTTCTTAACAAAGTAAATTTTAAGTTCACTGTGCTCCTGAGTATGCCATTTGTCAACACTGATCAAGAATATGGAAGTTTTTGAATAAAGAGAACTAAAGTGACAACAACCACAGATATCCAAAGAGCAGCCCTATGTAAACCTTTCAACTTCTATAGCCAAAGACTAAAAGTTTGTGCCGAATAATCAGCCTCGAGCACCTACCAACAAACTAGCATAACCCAGAAAACAGTTTGCACATACAGCACCATAACCCAGTGTTCACTACCCTCCATGGGGCAGGAAATAGAAATTTATAAATCAAGGCAAGCTGCAAAGAAAAATCTGCCAATTTTAGTCACCGATTTGCTTTGTTTGTGTTTTTAGAGTGTAAGCTTCAGTGTCTTAAGGTTTATTTTTATTATTTTAGCAATCTACTGGAAGTTTTCAATGTAAACAAAGCTCTTACTTAAAAAGAATAATCAAACTGATTAAGCTGCTTAAGGAGGCAGCTTTTAAGGACAGAGGTCTAATTAGCAGCCCTTGAGGCCAATTTAACCGTGATAGAAAAGCTACTTTTGTATTTGAATCCCAAATTCAGAAAATGGCGTTTACATTTTTAATCTAAAATTATAGTCTGACCATACTGTTAATTGTGGAACACATGATAATGTAGACACCTGCTGAAATAACTCACTGCTGTGATTTGGAGCATGAACCTGGGAATCATGCCCTCTTAAATTATCCATCGCACCCATGAAAATTAACTGTAAAGTCAACTTCATGTTGGTTATATGTGTATTTCTCATTCAATGAAGATGCTTACATACCTAAATACTGCCACAGTTCTGCATACAACAGTTCTGTTGAAAGCCATGAATGGTTTAATTTGGAAGAACATACATTATGACTTTTGTTTGGTTTTACTGAGGAAAAAGCCAAAGCATTTTTACAATAATGTACCAGTGAAACGCAGAATCAAATACCAGTCAAAGAGCTTTATGGATCTGAAACATTTTGAAGAAATGTGTGGAATTTTAGGTATTTCCTAGTTTTGTGTGTGTGTTATTTTATTTATTAGAGCATATGTTACTCCTGTTTCTTTCTTTTAATTGAATTTATTGGGGTGACACTGGGTAACAAAATTATGCAGGTTTCAGGTGCACCATTCTACAACAGATCATCTATACTCTGTATTATGTGCTCATGACCCAGAGCCCAGTCTCCTTTCATCACCATTTATCCACCCCAAATCGTCCTCCGCCCTCCCCACCCCGTTCCCTGCAGCAATTACCACACTATTGTCTGTGTCCATGAGATTTTTCTCTTTTTTCTTTTTCGCTCAATCTCTCCAGCTCCTCACCGAGCCCTCCATCCCACCTTCCCTAGCAGCTGTCAGCCTGCTCCCGGTGAGTCTTTCTCTGTTTCCCTTGTTTGTGCATTTTATTCATTAGATTCCACATATAAGTGAAGTCATAGGGTACTTGTCTTCCTCTGACCTGGAGAGCATTATGCTAAGTGAAATAAGCCTAACTGGTTCTTTTCTGTGGTTTCTGTGTTCTTTCTTATGTTTACCATATCTTTGTTGAGGTTCTCACTGAGTTCATCTATTCTTCCCCTAAGTTTCTTGAGCCTCCTTATAACCGTTATTTTAAATTCTGTATGTGGTAGATTGCTTACCTCCATTTCATTTAGTTCCTCTGGGGATTTCTCTTGTTCTTTCATTTCCGGCATGTTTCTTCATCTCCCCATTTTGGCTGCCTCTCTGTATCTGTTTCTGTGAATTAGGTAGGTCTGCTATGGCTCCCAGTCTTCGTATGGCAACCTTATGTAGTAGGCGTCCAGTGGGGCTTCGTGGCACAGTCCCCCTTATCACCTGACCTACGTGCGTCAGGAATGTCTCTTGTGTGGCTTACGTGAGCCTCCCTGCTGCGGTTGAGTCTGGAGCGCCGTTGGCCTGTCTTGATGGTGTTGACTGTCAGACTGGCTCACTATGAGGGTTGACCTTGACCGCAGTGGATGAGTAGCTCTACTAGGGCTAACCCCACAAAATGAAATTCACCCCAGCAGGTTCTGGTGCCCGCTGACATCCCCCTTTGGTTGTGCTACTTACGGGCTAATTTAGTCATGCTCGGGTGCAGCCTGAAGCCCGTCACCTGGTGCATTGGTTCTGGGGCTTCTTGTGAGGGACTCTAGTGCAAGTCAGTGTCAGGCACTGCCTGTGACCAACCCTAGGTACCTGTTTGGGACTACAAAGTAATCCACAGTTTGTAGCTGCCTCTGCTGGGCCTGGGTACCCATGGACAGGGCCATGCTGTGTGGCAGGCCAGGCTTCTACCAGTACCAAGCCTGGGGACAGATCAGCAAAAGGCCCAAGGCACCCAGGACACAGGTCTGCCTGCCTGCTGCCCCTTAGGCTCGGTCACTGAAAATGCCTCTGGCGGTATGTGAGTTGTGTCAGGTAGGTTCTCAGTGAGTCAACAGGTAGGGGTGAGTAGTCTTTATCAGGTGCTGTGTCTGAGGTCACTTAGCAAAAGTCTCAGTGTACACCGAGACCACCTGCCACCTGCCTGGGTTCAGGGGACCTGTGTGGTGGGGCGGGGTCTCAGGAAGTCATCAGGGTGGAGCCAGCAGAGTTCCTCAGGTGAAAACAGACCAAGATATGGGCGTGTGGAAAGAGGGCTCTGCACAGGAACCCAGTCTCTCCCCGAATGACCCCAGTGCGCCCTGGCCCACCTTCCTTCCTCCAGAGCCCACGGTAAGTAGCCACAGTGGGGTGTTTTTTCCCTCTGGCCTTTTGAAAGCGTGCCTAGGTTTCCAGCAGACGCCCATCTCTCCATGGTGGTCAGAATCCACACTGATTTTCACAGCCAAATGTTACTTGGGCTCCTCGGCCTGGCTCTGTTGTTCCGGGCTGGGATCCAAGCGTGGCGTTGAGAGCCCTTGCTCCTAAGGAGGGATCTTTGCAGCTAACATATCCCTCCCAATTCTGAGCTGCTGAAGGGTGCAGGGACAGCCCTTTTTGCATCTCCTCCCTTCCTACCAGTCTGGATGTGGCTTTTTCTGTAAATCCCTGGTTATAAGACTTCTGTTCAGCTAGTTTTCAATTGGCTATTCAGGTTTGCTTGTTCTTTATAATTTAGTTGTAATTCCTGTTTGGTCCTGGGAGGAGGTGAGTGTAGTTTCCACCTATTCCTCCACCATCTTGGATTCTCCTTCCCTAATCATTTTTAATCTCAGATGAATATCATCAGTTACCTGTGTTTCTCTGTAGATAATGTTTACAGACAAGTTGCTCCTGATTTTTTGTTGCCCACTTTATATTTAATCTTCCAGGTGTGATCTCACTCACCAGGATGACTGCTGTCCCTTTATCTGGGCTCACCTATTAATGTGGCCCTAGATTATACAATAGCAATATTATAACTATAGTTAGCACTATTAGCTCAAAGTCTATATTCGTGTCCACTAAAATCCCTAGGTATTTTTCACATGTTCATCCAGCAATATTTTCCACCATCCTGCCTGCCATCGTGTTTATGGTATTTTGGGGTCTAAGTCAAGGACTTTCTGTTTGTCTCATATAATCCTCTTGGTTTTGTCTTGACACACAATTATGGTTAACTGCAGTTGGACGAGGCAGAATAGGAGGAGCTGAGAGTTAGAAATAGACACACTAAAGGAAGGAAGGCCTGGAGAGTTGTATAATTAAGCCATAGGTCCTAAGAGGAAGTTGAATCCATGTAATATGATGTGATGTCCAGAGAGGATGCAGGTAGAAAGTGGTGCTCCAGTCCATCAATTAAAATCAGGGATCATGAGGGGCCCTAACAAGTGGGAGAGCACGAAGGTGTAGAGTTCAGGGTCAGATGATAAGAAATATGTTGGGGCTTACCAGACAAAGAAAAGACACCTATTAACGGTAGCAGAGCACCTGTAGTGGAATTCTGGGGCGTAAGGCAAGATGCCAGTCCCCAGAAGGGGGATGAATGACCTCAAAAAAGGCTTCTTTGGGAGTGCCACCAGTACTAGGGTATCTGGAAAGAGAAACTCAGACCCAGGAAAGATGATTAAGATTTTAGAGTCAAGAAAGTACAAGAGAAGTCCTTGGACATAGGTTAGAACTGGACTACCAGCAAAAAAGAACCATGGCACAGTGGTTTTCGTCTTCTTTTTTCTTACCAAATACATTATTAGGTACAAATACCTCCTTTTATCTTCTTATTCTGTGCCATTGCAAAGGTGACCTGGATTTTACTAATTAACAATTTTTTAAACAATTGATTTTTTAAAAAACATTAC
This sequence comes from Mormoops blainvillei, assembly GCA_004026545.1. Lineage (NCBI taxonomy): Eukaryota > Metazoa > Chordata > Mammalia > Chiroptera > Mormoopidae > Mormoops > Mormoops blainvillei. The sequence goes on along the minus strand of PVJD01002588.1, from coordinate 22,386 downwards.
TTAATTTTTTAATGTTTTACATAATGTTTCTCTCAGAACATTACGCAGATCATTTATGTAAGGAACAGTGAGTTCTTTTAAATATGAACGTGCAAAATTCATTTTGTTTTCCTGAAGGTAAAAAATAATTTAATAATAGACTCTGCCCTTAGTCATTGATTCTATGAGTATTTTGCCATGAAAACATTAAACGTGAGAGTCTCCATAGCAGAATATTGTTCTGAGTTTTTATTCCCAATCCCTTTGTAAGCCATTACTGTTGTTTGTCAGCTTTTAAATCCTCTAAGTTGGACACAAACTTAAGTTACAAAGCGAGAGCTCAGGGGAAAAAGGAGATGGTGCGCTATGTTACACTTTGTTTTGAAATTAGAATTGGCAGGTCCCTCTAGGATTATCCAAAGGGGTAATTTTATAAAGCGGTGCTTTTGCTCAGAAGCGGCTCCTCGCAGCGACTGGAACACAACTTCTTAGGCTACAGCCAGCGCTCCAGACGCGGGGGTGGGGGCGGGAAAAGGTGGTTATAAAACGTCACTAGGAACACGTAGCGTAAGGGCAAGCTTTCCCAGTGTTGACTGAAGAAAACCTGCATTCTAGTTTTTAGTAGCTTAGCCTGGAGTCATAATCCAGGAGGCGACTAGAGAGTTGTTTCACATCCTGCCCCAGCCTGGTTATCACCAAATGATATTCGCATCTAAGCTACTTTACGGTAGCTTTCACATTTTCAAATGGAACCAGAAGACTTCTCTACTCATTGATCAACCCCGCCTTCAGGGTTTTGCCCTTGAGCTAAATCCTTCCAGTAGAGTACGTGTCTATAAGCATTAGAGTTAAATGCTTATTTTGCATACTTTTACTTCAGTGGTTTTTCTATTTTTCTCTTCCAGTTTCTGCGCTCCTACAAGGGAAAGTCATGATTACACTAACAGAGCTAAAATGTTTAGCAGACGCCCAATCATCTTATCATATCCTCAAGCCGTGGTGGGACGTCTTCTGGTATTACATCACCCTGGTCATGCTGCTGGTGGCCGTGCTGGCCGGAGCGCTCCAGCTTACGCAGAGCAGGGTTCTGTGCTGTCTTCCCTGTAAGGTGGAATTCGACAATCACTGCACTGTGCCTTGGCACATCCTGAAAGCCAGCGTGAACACATCCTCCGATCCCGGGACCCCACTCCCGCTCCCCCTCAGAATCCAGAACGACCTCCACCGACAGCAGTACTCCTACATTGACGCCGTCTGTTACGAGAAGCAGCTCCACTGGTTCGCGAAGTTTTTTCCCTACCTGGTTCTCTTGCACACGCTAATCTTTGCAGCCTGCAGCAACTTCTGGCTTCACTACCCCAGCACGAGTTCCAGGCTGGAGCATTTTGTGGCCATCCTTCACAAATGCTTCGATTCTCCGTGGACCACCCGCGCCCTGTCAGAGACGGTGGCCGAGCAGTCAGTGCGGCCCCTGACACTCTCCAAGTCCAAGGTTTTGCTTTCATCCTCAGGGTGTTCAGCTGATGTTGATGCCAGTAAGCAGTCGTTGCCCTACCCACAGCCTGGCTTGGAGTCAGCTGGCATAGAAAGCCCAACTTCCAGTGTCCTGGACAAGAAGGAGGGCGAACAGGCCAAAGCCATCTTTGAAAAAGTGAAAAGGTTCCGTATGCACGTGGAGCAGAAAGATATCATTTACAGAATTTATCTGAAGCAGATAATAGTCAAAGTCATTCTGTTTGTCCTCATCATCACTTATGTTCCATACTTTTTAACCTATATCACCCTTGAAATTGACTGTTCAATAGATGTGCAGGCTTTTACAGGATATAAGCGCTACCAGTGCGTCTACTCCTTGGCAGAAATATTTAAGGTCCTGGCTTCGTTTTATGTCATTTTGGTTATACTTTACGGTCTCACCTCCTCCTACAGCTTGTGGTGGATGCTGAGAAGCTCCCTGAAGCAGTATTCCTTTGAGGCACTGAGAGAGAAAAGCAAGTACAGTGACATACCTGACGTCAAGAATGACTTCGCTTTCATCCTCCACCTGGCCGATCAGTACGACCCGCTTTATTCCAAACGCTTCTCCATATTCCTGTCGGAGGTCAGCGAGAACAAACTGAAACAGATCAACCTCAATAACGAATGGACGGTTGAGAAACTGAAAAGCAAGCTGGTGAAAAATTCCCAGGACAAGATAGAGCTGCATCTCTTTATGCTGAACGGTCTTCCAGACAATGTTTTTGAGCTAACTGAAATTGAAGTGCTCAGCCTGGAGCTGATTCCTGAGGTCAAGCTGCCCTCCACAGTCTCACAGCTGGTCAACCTCAGGGAGCTTCGTGTGTACCATTCGTCTCTGGTGGTAGACCACCCGGCCCTGGCCTTTCTAGAGGAGAACTTAAAAATCCTCCGCCTGAAATTTACTGAAATGGGGAAAATCCCACGCTGGGTATTTCACCTGAAGAATCTCAAGGAACTGTATCTGTCGGGTTGTGTTCTGCCTGAGCAGCTGAGTACCACGCAGTTGGAGGGCTTTCAGGACCTAAAAAACCTCAGGACCCTCTACTTGAAGAGCAGCCTGTCCCGGATCCCACAGGTCATTACCGACCTCCTGCCTTCCCTGCAGAGGTTGTCCCTCGATAACGAGGGGAGCAAACTGGTTGTGTTGAACAACCTGAAAAAAATGGTCAACCTGAAAAGCTTAGAGCTGATCAGCTGTGACCTTGAACGCATTCCACACTCCATTTTCAGTCTGAACAATTTGCATGAGTTAGACCTAAAAGAAAATAACCTTAAAACTGTGGAAGAGGTCATTAGCTTTCAGCATCTCCAAAATCTTTCCTGCTTAAAATTGTGGCACAATAACATTGCTTATATTCCTGCCCAAATCGGGGCGTTATCTAATCTGGAGCAGCTGTTTTTGGACCATAATAATATTGAGAATCTGCCTCTGCAGCTTTTTCTATGCACCAAACTACATTATTTGGATCTAAGCTATAACCACCTGACCTTCATTCCAGAAGAAATCCAGTATCTGAGTAATTTGCAGTACTTTGCTGTGACCAACAACAATGTAAGTAAATCCATTCTTCCCTTTATCCAGCCAGTCTTTTGAGCACCTGCTGTTGCAGTGTGTAATGTAGGTAAAGAAAATGGCCTTCAAGCCATACTAAGCATCCTCTGAGAATGGTCTGACTGCCACTTAGTAGACACGCAACCATGGACAAATTACCAAAACACTGAGCAGAAGTTTTCAATCTAACTTACAAGTTGTCGTGGAGATTTTATGAAAAACTCAGTAAGTAAGCACTTGGCACAGTTCCAGACATGTAGTAATTGCTCAACATATGTTCTCTTTATCCTCTTTTCCCATATTTTACATAAACATCAGAGTTGAAGTATTTTAAACTAATTAGTTATGACAGAACTTACCTTTCATTTTGGAAAGGTCTTAACTATTATACGTAGAAAGTTTCATAAAACTTTTCAGCTTTCCAAATCTGTCTGTCATAGGAGCAGAAATTTTTGTGAAAAATGCTGTAATCATGAGTTATTCATGAATGTTTTTTGTGAGGTAGTAAGAGAGATTTGAAGTCTGCCTGCATATCTGGAAAGGCAATTCAAAATGAAAGGCCTGGTTCTATAATGCAACACTAGGGCTTCTTAGAAGCTTTTTCCAGCATCTAGCCTTTAAAAATGAACCATAATTTGCAACAGTAAAGCCAAGTTAAGGAAAACTTAACATCTTTGAAACAAGAAAAAAAGAATAAATGAGTAGTTTCCTAGGTTAAAATGTGAAGGAAGAGCAAAAAAAATCATGCTAGCTGAAAGGGCAAGAAACTGATGGTAATGTCCGTATGGAGAGGAGAGAGAGCCCGGCAGAACCCAGGACTGCCAAAAGACAAAAGCGATATTCTCTCAGTTGAAAACAGAAGCTATTTTCTTCTACCCACCCACAAATGTGTTATCTCCTAGACTTTTTATAATTTACACTTCATGCTAAATATAGATATGAGCATGGTGTTGACTAATAAACATATTAATCACCAGGTATTATTTTTGAAAACAGTGGAGTGTTAGAGAAATACCAGAAAGTCATGGAAGGAGAACAAAATTCATGCGGGTTTTTGGAGCTCTGAGACTATACATATGTAAAAGGCTACAGCCCATTCTAAGATAAATGAGAAATCTTCAGGTCTTAGAGGATTACGAGGTTTTTTAACTCTTTTAGGATTGATGTAGACTCAGCAGCGCACATCAGAGTTACCTGCAAGGCTTGTAAAACACGGGACTTTCACACTCCCGGGGTTTCTGATCCAGGAGGTTTGGTGCAGGACTCTGAGGGTTGGCAGTTTTAAACAGTCCCAGGTGAGACCGATGCTGCTCGTTTTGTGACTGTACTTGGAAGACTACCGGTCTAGAGATTTATCACTCGTGTCGTTTCATTATGCGCTTGATTAATATTAGTATTTTGGTTACATTTTTATTGTTAAATCTGTAATAAAAAGTATAAATAATTATTTTGAGAGGCATTGGTTTCATCAAGTTGTCATACAGTTAAATCACCACATGAAGTCGTGAAAGCCACAGCTGATTACATAGTTAGCTGACCGTGAGTTATTTAAATGTAGAAACGAGTTAATGGTTTTTCAAGTTTAATGTAATGAAACCTTAACACTGCCGGTACTTTCGACTCCAAGTGTATTGACTTCTTGTCTGTGTCTGAACGAGGGATTAGGGATAAGTATCAGACACAGTCCTATCTTGGATAAGGGAGGATGCTTGATAGCGCAAGAAAAATTTTATGCTGAGAGTAGTTCACGGCCAAAGCAGAATGATAGTTTGGCTGGGTTGTCTCGAAAGTCTGATAGGCTGTCGCTGAGCATGCTCAGAACCATAATGATGACCATGACAAATGAACGGGTGAGGAACACTCTTCTCAGAACTGTGAAGAGACCGACTTGATAAAGATACAGAGAAACTGGAGCTCACTCAGAAGATAGCAACCAGAGTGATGTATCTCTCTGATGGAACAGGTCAGCCTAATGATGGGAAGAACTGGGTGGAGAAAGGACGGAGGGCAGTCCACAAATCGGTCTTCAACAATTTGGAAGACAAATAGAAGAGAAAGCTTATTGGGAGTACCCATGAGTATTAGAACTGGGATAAGCAGAAGATTTCTCATCTTTCCCAGAAAGCGGTCTCGAGACCGCATGAATATTTGAGAAGGGCAAAGTGATTTTCTAATTAATAAAACTGTCCAGATATAGATTGTCAACCACTTGGTAGGAATGTTGTTAAAGAGAATCAGAGATTTCACTTTTCATGTAGGGATTTAACTAATGTCAAGGTTCTTTCTAACCTTGTGATTCTCATGATTCTTTGAGGTAGACCAAATATTTAGAAAATCAAACATCAAAGTAGATGCATAAATATTTGGATATTCACCCCTTTGGAATGGAGGTTGGTAGAGATTTCTGACAAAAGATGTCTTACAGACCCTTCTAAAGATTTGAGCAGAGCATCAGATTCCTAGTGGAGGCAACAAATGCTCTGAAGTTCTGCAGAAAAGACAATCTTCTGAAAGGATGTTTTATAGCTATTATCACTGAAAAGGCTGCAGAATGAAGCTTGGAAAACAAGCACAGAGTCAGATAGCAAAAGGGAACACGGCCAAAATTATGGCGCAAAAACAGTGTAGAGACACCTGCCACTGACCAAGACTGGGAACCAGTGCTGCCCCTGAAAACTTGGTCCTGCTGCTGCTGCAGCCCTTGCCCTTCCACAAAACAGGCTCTTCGTGGTTTCTGCTGCTTTGTGACACTAACCCCAGATCGAAGTCCCAGCCTGAGATCCTAATTGGCAGAGTTATGGTCACACTCAAGCTGTAAGGCAGCTGGGCACACAAGAATCTGGTGGTGTTGGCTCCTGTAGTGGGAAGTGAACTCTGCTTCCTTTCAAGAATCCCACCAGGCCATGGTAGGGAATTCTCTAGATATCAAAGCTGTTGGGCAGTTCCCCAAGTTACACACATTCCGTGAGAGGACACTCCGGAGTTTCTTCCACAGGACAGCAATAGGTATTATCACAAAAGCCTTAAGCATCTTTTTATGATGATTCTGCAGCAGGATGCTTCAGAGCCTTCAAATATGAGTATGCATCATGCTCCTCCAGTGGGGAAATAACGGTATGCAACATTTGCCAAACTTATTTGAGCAAGAGTAACTTGCACATGGTTACTCTTCATAGTAACTCTTGAGAGGAGTGTTCCGTGAACATACCCTGCAAACACTGGATACGGGAAATATAAAAAGACAGGTGTCATGCACAGAGACTTGGAGCAGGCATCCCCAGGTGTGATAAGAAATGAAAGCATTTAGCAAGGGGTCAGAATGAAGAGTGCCTTGAGGTCTGCAAGTCAAGTTTATGCTTGATTCATTGGGTAGTGGCTACGGTGAGACCTAAGCTTGAAAGTTCTAGTTAGCTTGAATTGGTAGCTTCAAATGAGGCTCTGATTGTAGCACATACAAGAGTTGGGAGAGGACAGTCAAGAAACAAAACCCCATGAAAAGGTTTAATCCATTATGATTTGCAATTAGGAATACAGATCTGAAACGAGACAAAGATTCATATCTGAAAGGAACGCTTAGGGACCAGAGATCCACAAACCACAGCCTGGGAGCAAAATCTACCCACAACCTGAGCTAAGAATGGTTTTTAAATTTTTAAATGGTAGGGGGTAAAAAAATCAAAAGAATAATATCAGTATTTTGTCACACATCAGAATTCTATGAAATTCAAATTCATTGTCCATGAAGAAGCTCTGTTCTCATTAATGGGCCTATATTACAAAAAATTATGTTCAATTGTTATATTTTGAATTTCATCACTTAAAAATGGGTGAAATTTTTTCTCTCTGTCTGTGTCAGCACCTACAGAGTTTTCAGTTTTGCCTCTTGGCCCCCGAAACCTAAAATATTTACCATCCAGCTGAGGCTCCAGTCCACTGCCCTCCTTTCTCTGATACTGAAACTGAGGCTCGTGGCACAGTAATTTGAACGGAGGCCTGAGGATTCCTGGTCATGAATCTGGGATGGAACCCAAGTGTTTCAGCCCCTACTCAGAGCACTTTCTAATACACGTGAGACACATGAGTCCAAATGATGTTGCAGTGTGACAGTGTGTGTGGAAGACCAGAGAGGGAGAGGCGGCCCCCATCTCTATCCCAGTGCCAAAGTGTAACTGGGTTCCGAGCATGTGGCATGTGAGGGAGACGCACAAGGAGGGGGAAGGAGGGGGATTTAGTAGCTTCACTCAAATCTTACAAACCAGTCCAGTTTACACCTATGTCTTCTGACTTGAATGCGTTTCTTTTATTGACTTAAAAGACTCCGAGCCAGAAGGTGGATACCGTGGAAATTTCTCATTACTTCACACATTAATGTGAAATAATGCGGAAGATTATTTTTGTGGCAGGGCTATTGTTGTTGTTGACATCACTGCTCAGAAATGGAAGTATTCCGCTTTGTTTCTTGAAATGATTGAATTTTATGCATTTGGTTAGCATGTCCTAAGTGCGACAGCATGTGTCCATGGCCAGATAGAAAAGGAAACCTGACGTTGAGGAGGATTGTGAAGTAAGGTCCCAACCACAGACATTTTTTAATAGGCAAAAAGATTTTGGTGTTCTTATAAGCTTTGGGACAAACTATTTTTTAAAGGTGTAAATAGATGTTTCGGGATAAAATTGCAGAGTTGAAAGACGGCCTTGAGTCTCTGACATAGCTTCCCAGGTTTCTTTGGCAAAATTGAATGCAAGTAGCTGAGTTAAGGTCTTGTGCTTTAGTGAGGTGCTGATGCTGAGAAAGAGCCCCTGAGATGGACACCTGGCACCCAGTGGTTCTGCTCCCCACAGCCCTTGACTCACTTCGATATCAGCAGCAGAGACATGTTGACGGCTGGGCGCCAGGGGCTCACTCCCATTGCCTTGTGAAATCCCCCTCCTGTGTTGCTGGCTGAGAAGTCACTAAAATCACAGAGTCAGAGATCTGAAAGAAGGTTGGTGAGAACATGGTAGTGCTGGTAGCCAGACAGAAGGAGAGTGAGGGCAGTGGTTTCAGGGTATTATTCACCCACTAGGCAATCAGTTTGATTAAGCAAGGTTCGTGCTCCTGGAGTCTGGAAGCAGCCTGAAGAAGGGAGATGTGCGGTATCCTGATGCACCCTTGGTTAGGGCTCTCTTCCTCATAGCACCCGTTACAGACTAATTATTTGTGTGTAATATTTCTTTCACCCATTAGACCAGTGCTTCTCAAATAGAGGCAGCTCTGCCCCCCAGGAGACAATTGCCTGCAGACCTTTTTGGTTGGCACCAGCATCTAGTCGGTGGAGGCCAGGGATGCTGCTAAACATCCTACACTACATAGGGCGCCCACTATAGAAAGAGTTATCGGTCCATATATCAACAGTATCAATGCAGAGAAACCTTGCATTGGGCTAAGTTTCCAAAGACCCATCTGTCTTGCTCAGCACTTTATCCCCAACACCTAAGCACAAAAGGAGGCTCTCAGGACATATTTACAAAAACAGAAACCAAGCCTTCTCCCTTTCACCCAGTTTGCCTAAGTCATTACTTAGGCACCAGCAGGCACCGTCAACCCTGAGCACATTGCACAGGACCGACTGTTTCCTCTACTTACAAGTCACTGACCCTGCTTCCCAGCTGCCGGTGTCTCCGATCAGAGGGGTTACATTGCTTCTGTCTCCTCTCTCTACTATGAAACCTAACATATGTATAGTGTTACATTTGCATTCTTGAGAAGGGAATGAAATAAAAGGGTAGATGTTTTCTCATTGCTTATACCTAGTATTTTGAGGTACAGCGATGAGCTATGTTGAATGCCGATCTTAGCAACGGTGATCATTAGATTATTATCAAAGCTAACCAGTACTGAGTGTATGTGTGGGTGATGGAGAAGAAGGGCGCTTCCAACATAATGAGTATTTTTGAATGCACTAGGACCTCTCTTTAGTTTTTATAGAGAATGTTTATCCTTTTGAGGAGATAGTTCTGGATGGCCCTGGAAGTTTCAGCAGAAAGCAGATCCCAGTGGGGTGGCAGGCGGGGCTGCGTTAGCCCATCATAGAGCAGGCTGAGCCCCTCTGTGGTGCTCCTTTCACCCCAGTTTCTAACATAGCCACTTCCTGAACCAAGAGCCACACTATTTCATACTAGCAAAGATGTCCTGTCCCCACCTGTATAAATATGTGGGATGTTATGGGGTGAGGTGTGTGCTGTCCAGCTCTGACTGGCACAGACTCACCCCTCAGTGACATGGTGAGCCTGAGGGCACTGTGCATGCTCAACTCTCCTCTGGATGTCTTTCCCCAGCAAACCCTATTTCATTTGCACACAGTGGCTCCCTTAGAAATTCACATGCAGCCTCTCCACCAGATAGGGCAGCAACTCAGTTGAAGGGCTCTAGGAGTTGACCAAATTGCGGGCTGTTTATCAAATTTAAAATTATCTCTCTGTTATACAATTTAATTGAACCATCCAGAAAGCAGGAAGAAGGGTAGATAAGTGTTCATGAGTGTGTATGTAGACTGTAATGAAATGTACATGTTATACATTATATCTTCATGTACATGTATATATTATATCTTCTTGTCTCTGCTTCTGTCAACTTTTTTTTTTTTTTAACAGAATGGCATGTTTGGTCTATACTATGAAACCCTAAGAAACATATCTGTTCTCAGGATGTTGTTCATTACATAAGACAATAAACTCTTTACAGGGACTCTTGGGAGCAATTTGTTTCTAATCTAGGGCTCAAGAATAATTACGATTCTGCTGAGTTACTGGTTTGTTTTTTATCTTAGGGAAAATGGATGTGTAACTGATTAGGTTTTCTTTGTGAATTGCTTATGAGAATATTTAAAGCCAAATATGTTGCCCACGCATATGTAACAAGGATTTAGAAGTTTATGGTAGCTTCAGTTCCGAGTCCATGATAGATGTCCTTACTTTTCCTTTGTATTTTCCGTCTGCTTCAAATGTATCATCATTGTTCCATGTCAACATCAAGAAATGTTTTAGGGGGAAGGTAGAGCTATACATAATAAGTAAATATATTACATAATAGGCCATCAAAAACTAGTTTTACTGGCTTCTTTTTTTCCCTTTCCAGATTGAGACGCTACCAGATGGGCTGTTTCAGTGCAAAAAGCTGCAGAGTTTACTTTTGGGGAAAAATAGCCTGATGAGTTTGTCCCCGCGCGTGGGCGAGCTGGCGAACCTCGCCCACCTGGAGCTCGTCGGTAATTACCTGGAAACGCTTCCTCCCGAACTGGAAGCGTGTCAGTCCCTAAAACGGAGCTGTCTGATTGTGGAGGAGAATTTGCTCAATACTCTCCCTCTCCCTGTCACTGAACGCTTGCAGTCGGGCTTAGATAAATGTTGAACTAAAGAGAAAATAATTTTTAAAAGTGTGCCACAGGCTTTAAATAAGAACTAAACTCTCCTAACTTAAAAAAGATGAAAAAAGTGGGTCGTAATTATGATTGACTAATTTAGTGTCCAGCCCTAAATTAAGCAGGTAAAAAATGTTAACACGGATCTGAGTTTTGTGAATAATTGACCTTTTACATAGTGACTTGTAAGAAGTACACTCTGAGGGTGGAATGGGGGACAAGAAATTACTGAATCTCTACTTTGCAGTTATTCCATGGAAGATTAGATATTCTTTTTTCTCCCTCCCCAGTCCGCATTACCTGCTTGCACACTTGCTGTAACTGACTCGGTTTGGATATTTATCACCTGGGCCATAAGCTCATCAATGTAAATTTCCTTGATGTGCACACAGCACCATCTCTGACTTATGTTCCTAGTTATTTTTAGGCAGGGTGCCTTGTGCTTGGCCCAATTCCGTCTTGGCTTTTCACTTCCTGTCCCAGCACGCTCCAGTCTTCCTTCATCTGGTTTTCTCTTAACAGCAATGAGCCCTGAGAAAGTGCCTGCCTTTGGCCTTTCCGTAGGACAAGAGTAGGGTACTTAGGACATGTCACCCTTGGGACATCCTGAAGATTGATGTATTCTCTCACATTCTCATGGAACATCAAAGCCTTTTTTATTTGCTAGTAAGTTTTTATATTAAATGTAAAACAAATATTTTTATTGTGTACTCATGGATCCCAAATCTGTGGGAATAATTTTTGTAAGGTACAGAGAATACATGCATTTCTCTAAGAATTTACTATTAATATACTTGGTTTTGGCTGCTTGTGATTCTCATATTTGCGTGCATTCTCCACAACGTTTTTTGCACTCTGCAACTAATTACTTTTGGATCACAGCAGCCTGTGTTTCAGGCCCTAAAATATTTAGGGGTTTCCTTGTAAGAGGATGGCCACATCATCTACCTCTCTCTTCCCTGTTGCTGTGCTATCGTACGGGTACAATTCTTAATTACTTCAAAGCTGTGATGGAGGGGAGAGGTAGAGATTTCGATCCTTAAAACTGACTTCAAAATGCCTTGTAGACATTAAGTAAGAATTAAAGCAAAATACTTTACTTTCTTCTCCATCTGTATGATCTATAGATACAATTATAATGAAAAACACTCAGCCTCTATTCAGAGTTTAAGATGAGTTCTCAAAGCTCACAAAGAAATAGATCCATTTAACTGGAATTCATCTCATGCCTTTGTTTGACTTTTCTGGAATACATTTTGCTCCTTTTTTTTTTTTCTAAAGAGCTTTGTGTTTAGCCTTTTATCGTGCATATTGTAATAAAATGAAAATGAAGTGACTTATTTTGGGGAAATGTAACTTTTAATGTGTTTGCTCTAATCGGTCTAGGCATTATGATGCCATCTGATTTTGGGTGTAACTATGGAGTAACCTGTTAAGTGCACCAAGACAAAACTGGAAAACACTGTGGGTAAAGAGAGCTGTAAACATGGAATTGTGATGTGTGCCGTTTTTCTTGCTTTGTCCATTCCAAAAAGATGAGAGAGTGTGTTTATAACAAAAGGTAGCTTTACTCACCTGCCACACACCCCTGGACTGAATCTCAGAGAAAAGAATTGTTTGCATCGAATGAAATTTGAATAATATTAGCTATAAAAAGTATAAAACACCAAAGGCTGCCTAAACCTTATTGTTTATTCTGAATGAGAAGAAATGATATACAAATGTAATTCTTACCAAAACTTGCCTTTAGTCAAAACATTCTAGTTCTCAGGGACCCAGGCATAACTGATGAAACTTTCTTTTAGGACTTCAGAAAACTGTATGTAGGGTTTTTTCTCTGTTATTTTCATTTTTTTAATGTGAGTTGATGGTCATTTTAATGTTCACAACAGAATTGTCATGTTTGTTGATTCCATTGTTAGGTAGGATTATCTTAAGTTTTGGATGTGAACATGATACATGGAGAGGTGTTTAAATGTTCTTGGAACTTAAATGTTTTTGGACAAATAATTATCCATAATTTATGTGAAAAATTTCACCCTCTTTTCTGAAGAAGAGTTTTCAAAACAAATTTTAGATTGTTACCATTCCACAGACAAACTAGAACCTCTCCATGGCTAGTCACCAGTTTTGTTCGCATGCAGAAGTCATCAGCTAAACCTTCTTTATCACCTCTCTAAATTCTGGACACAGATTACTATCAGGATCAATACGTATTATATTACTATCAGGTCAATGCGTATTATAAGCTTCTCTCCAAACACAAGGGTATAGTAACTGGTGCAAATTCTGTTCTTGATGCCGTAGTTTTTAGATTTTTATGTCAGTCTGACACACCCGACTTTAGGCAGCTTTTGAAATGGGACAGCACTGATGCAATGAGCTCTGAGACCACCATTTGACATTCAAAATGAGTTTGATGCCACCTTTACTGCATTGTCGAAGTATATCATGTTATGTGTTCGTATTAATTTAAGAGGATTTTAAATGAAGAAAAATGAAGTTATTTCGTAAGCGAAGTCTCACTTATACTTGTGAGACTTCAGTTGGCATTGGATTTCCAACAATATGCAGCGCACTTCCCAAAAAAAGTAGATGTGAATGTTTTCGGAACCAAGCTGATGGCTTATGCTATAGCTAGCAGTGACATTGGTTCCTTTTATTTACATGCACACAATAGAGAGATACACACACACACACACACACACACACACACCCCTGTGTATGCAAACTGTAGCTTATTAGTTTTGGACATGTTTAGTGTTTTTCCCAAGGTTGCAAGAGGCTAATGCTAAGATATTCCTTTTTATTCATTACTTGTAATTATGAAGTGTTCTGTTCTCTTAGTTATATTTAAAAGAAAATGGAATGCTCAACCTTAGTCTGAGAACCTAAGCAGTTTTGAGCATTTCTGGTAAGGTAGTCTTCTTTCCCTAACGTACATCAGGGTACATCTATGTGGTACATAGATACTGTGTTTCCATTCCTCACCCTCAATGTCAGTTTTTGCCCTCTGGACGGCAGCATGTTTCACTGTTTTGTTTCACATTAACAAATGTTTGTGTGAAACAGGGTAGATAGAGATCCTCGGAATCTCAGCACTGAGGCATAGAGTTCAGTTGTGTGCTGTGGTGAGCGGCAGTGAGTTTTTTGCACAACATCGTTTGACAGTGAAAATATTTGTTTTTGTTCTTCACGTGTTTCATGATTCAAATTTTGTATGTTTAATTAAAACACTGCATAATATTCATGGGTTCGGAAACTATTAAAATAATCAAACAATTATTATGTGGATTTATAGCTTTATTTCCTTGTATTTTTAATAAAATGCTCTTTCCATCTTTGTTCTCTTGCCATTGTCCTGTCCACATAAGGTATTTTGTTACCTCCCTTCACTCACCCACCTCCTTAAATTCGATCAGCACTTGTACAGTAACAGAGTATATATTCGTGCTAGAGAACTTGCAGTGGTACTTGAGCATGTGTTTATTTGGGGGGCAGCCAGAGCCTATAATGATGCCTAATTGAGTAGTTCTACTTTACCCATCCCTGAGGACTTCGAGCTGATCCAGCATCCCTCATCCCTCCCAAAAGCATGAGAATATAGCTGTAAGTCCGTTTTCAGGAACTGTATATTGCATAAGAATCTTGGGGGGTGGGGGTGGTCTGTTTTTTGTTTTTGGTTTTTTTTTCTGGAAATAAGAGGAAGGCTGTTAGGAGAGGGGAGGAGTTATTCTGTATCCTGGTTTGAATTGTGAAAACATCGTATACAGGAAACTTTTGCAAAATGCCCTGAATATAATAATCGCCCAGCTTCAACTGGATGTGAAAGCAGTCCTATTGAACCACTTTCTTCCTGTTTCTGGTCCAACACTTCTGTGTCCTCTGGAGACTACCTGCTAAAGTACCTCTGGTAATGGACTGCATTCTCTTAAACATTTTTTACACGAACAGTTTCATCAACACTAAAGCATTAATGTCGAAAATAGAAGCCCAAGTACTGAGTTGAGATGGCTTCCAGTTGAATTTAATTCATATTTAAGTTTTGCATTTGACTTGTGTAATAATACAGTACTGCTGAGAAAAACAATTATGAATGCCTCCTGCATGTTATATATTATCTCTAACAGAGATGGTACAATTTAAAAAATACAAAGGGGCATAGAATTAGAGTGGATGTGTCTGTGCATATATGTGTTGTGTATAATACTAAATATTTATGTTTAAATATTTTTAAAACTCTTCAAATGTTTCACTCAGTGAAATAATGGGCCAATCTTAAGTGGAAACCTTTTCTTGTTAGCTTATTTTATGTCACATATTTTGAAACCTACATAATCAGTTTTTACTTCCGGTAATAAATTATTAGAAAATGTAATATTTTGTGATGAGTTGAATGTTTTTGGCCCTCAGGTTTACCATGTAAATCTGCATTTTAGTGGTAAATCCCTTTGCCTGAGATTCATTAGTTTTGGTAAACTTTACTGTTTTTAAAGTATGTTTTGTGTAAAATAAAGATTCAATTTTTATAATAAATGGCAAATAAAAACAGATTAAATGCTGGAAGAAACTGACTGTACTATTTTTTACCAAAAGCGATTCCCTTCCTCCTCCCATAGTTCCCTGTGCAGCTGGCTGTACAGTTACATTATGCACCAAATGATAGATTTTAGGTTTACACATGAATCTCGTAACAGTAGTATGAGTTTTCAAAATAAGCTACAATAGTGACAAAATAGAAAGCCCCCAAAAGAGCTGGTTTGATTCTAGAATACACTGGGGCGCAGGGAGATGGGAAACCTGTCACTCTCCTAACCAGTTCATCGTTTTGGAGTCTGGGGATCACAAACCACCTCACCCTTCTGCCTCTCTTGTCTCCAGATAAACAGAAAATAATGAACTGAAAGATGAAATTTTCAGGTTTAGTAGAGAGAAAAAATTGACTTATTGGGCAAAATAGACACACAAACATTTGACGTTTTGAATAGATCTGTCACACACACACACACACACAGTTTCAGGAACACATTAGAAAGCCGACACTCAGATCTTGTCTCCACTGAAGGACAGAACTTGATATATACTGATGCAGATTATGAAGGAAATTAACTACTGAAATCAGATGGTCATGTTTTTCCCTGGAAATGCATGCAGTACATCAAGGATGCTTTCCTCCACCTCTTAGTGCACTGGGAATGGGAAATACATTGAGGAAGTAAAGCCTGCGCCAGACTCAAGGCGTTAGCAGCCATTCAGGGACTTCAGGGCGTTTGGGGACGCTGGGATCCTGTGCCAATAGCCTGCAGGGCAGTGACATCTCCACATCACACACCCCCCGCCCCCACCCCCAGCCTAGCGGTAAGTGTGGCTTCACGTTCTTCAACATTCACTTCTGAATTGCAAAATGGCTGATTGCAAACACGGCGAAGGGTCTGCTAGTGGGAGACAGAGGCTTTGCGGTGCTGTCGATGGCACGGTTTGGTTCTCTTGTAGCTCCAGCTTTTGTTCGTTTCTGCCCACTTCTCTGGATCCTCTGAAATCCCAGCTTGTCAACTCTGCCCCTCTCATCTCTCCGGCCTGGAGAGAAGCGGTTTATCCAAAGGCGCAAGGCCATCATCAAAGGCCTTGAACTCAGGCTCCATATTTACAGAAGAATATATATTTATATGCCAAAAAGGAATCAGAAAAAAATGTCATTTTATCATGCAGTTTTTTAAAAAATACAAATCTCTCTTCACCTTGTGTTATCTCATTGCTCTCTAGACTAGAATTATAAGTCCTGCCTCCTCAATACCAACGATTCTATGGAACTGCCCTTGTTACTGAGAAGTTTTTCAAATTATTTCTTACAATAAACCGAAGTTTGTTTGCCTTTTCACACAGGCCAACTTGTAGGTGTAGAGCTCGACACATTATTTTTTACTCTCTACCTCCCTCTGCTGCTGAGATGAGAACAAACCCAGTAGAAGCTTCCTGGCTTCTATTTGCTCCCCTTTTATTCAGTTTTTTTCTTGCCTTACCTTTAGCAAATGCAGCCCCTAAGTGCTCAAATGAGATGCACTTAGGTCCCCGCAGAGCCTGGCACTAGGACCAGACCAGAGGTGGGCAAGAAAGAATTTAGTGCCCTTTTAAAAACATTCTTTGAATTTGAATGTAATACGCATTTGGTAGAGGTTGGGGGACCAGTTTTCTATTACTGAAAATCATGGACTTTATATCAGCTGTCTGATTATTCACTTCCCCAAAAACAAAACTGATGAGAGACAGACAGAGCTTACACATGATTGAGCAAAGAGACAAGTGGGGGTGGGAGGGCAAACGAGAGTTCTCACAACTCATAGCATTTCTGTCAAATGTCGCAACAGGCAAGTCGTCTCTCAGGCGTGAAGAGCAGGCCCGTCAGCTGCCGAGTCTCCCCTCCCTCTCCCCCTCAAAGCACCCTACTCGCTCATTCCCAGATCTCATTCTCTACTCACTCCGACCTCTCTCCCTCCCCTCTCCCTGCTGTTTATTGCTGTCCTAACCACGTACTCCAAGCTTATGTATCCTCCGCCATTACTAAGTCCCATCTTATGAGGATTAAATACCCATCATACCAAGGGCAACATTTTAGTGTTCCTCACCAAAATAAACATCTTTCAGTTACCAAGATCCATCCTTCCTACAAGGTGGTTTCTTGTCACAGTTTCAAATAAGAGACTTATTCAATGTGCTGACTGGGAGCAGGACCAATTTGCATTCCTTAGGCTGGTAACCGAAGAAATTGAGTATGGAAACCTGAGTTAAGAGGTCCCCTTTTTTGATTATTCCAGTGACATTTGGCGTTGCTTATAAATTAGTATTCTGAGCAAATCATTAAACACAGGGGTCCCAGATGCCGCCTGTGTGAAGGGAGTTTCCGTCTAGTCTTTCCCTGAACCAGGTTTGGATTTGCATCCTTGTTTCTTACCTCTATAGTCACTTCATAGAGAAAGTACTCAGGTCATTATGGGGAGAAAAGAGCAGTTCTGTCATTTTCATAAGACTGAGCCAGTCTCAGGCAATTGCTCCGTGAGAAGGGAAAGGCCAAAGAACTAACCAAGGGAAAGAGAATTAATCACCTCCATTAAGGGGACTGAGGAAAGTTTGCTGGACTTGCTTACCCAGGTAGAACCTCATTAACAGCTTCAAACTGAGAAAAGATGGGAAATCTAATCATTCCTGGTCCCTGCTCCTTCAGCTGGCGTCTGTCACCCTAGGGAAAATAACACAGTGGCATACAACAGTAATGTGATACGGCGCCTGCAGCGTGCCAGGATGCCCCACTGGGCTCTTCATGCGTGCTCTCTCGGCCCATCCGACAGCTTCGTTTGGTGTGGTGTTCCCATTTCACGGAAACTTAAAATTTTTAACTTTCCCAAGGCCTCATGACTACTCAGAAGAGGAATCATATTCAACTTACAGGTCTGCAAAGTTCGTTTCAGCAGAGGGTTAGGGAAACCACACAACAGCAGCACTTGGTCCTCTCTCAGCCACCTTGGTGTTTGAAGACTCCCAGATGACGCTCCGGTTTTCAGAGCTCACTGGCCTCTTCCCATTGCCGTTAAGCCCAGTGCTTCCTCCTGCTCCGAATCTATCCTAGTCTGTCTTCTCTCGAGCCAGTGAGCCACTCCCTATCCATTTTCTTTTCTCCCTCACCCCCTAACGCCATTCTAGAACTGCAGAACTTTCCAATCGGAAGGAAACACGGCCCTTTCTGAAGGGGAAAGCCTTAAGTAGCTCGTTCATGATGGCAAACCCACATGGGCGAGAGAGGGCGCTCAAGGCTGCGCGTCCCCCTGTGGAGAGCTCTTTGCACTCGTCTGAGTTGGACTCCTCCCTAACTCCGGGTCCTGCGCATTCTCTAACAAGGTGTGTTCCTTCTAGTTTCGTCCTGCCTGTGCCCCCTGCGGTACTGGGCCCAAAGCACTGCAGGCTCCTGTCCCTACTTCATTTAGAAGAAAGCTAGGCTCTGAGAGAGCCATCTTCAATGGTTACCATTTTTGAGAACTGCTAAAGCACCTGCCATACACTTTATAAATATCGCTAATGCTTAAAACATATTAAGGTAGGCATTATCTCTGTTAGAAAAAGGAATAGATCCAGGCAATTAAATGACATGTTGTGTTATATAGTAGATGATGTAGACAATATATGGCAGAGCCAGGGTTTGAACCGGAGACTGTACCACCAAATCCCTGCTTTTTGTGTCACGCACGCTACCAAGATCATATGGCAACGAAGTGATTGGGGTTGTGATCCCAGCCTAGGGGTTTGACATCTAATCCAGTATTCTGTCCTTTATAATGGGCAGACTCTGAATAATCTAAAAAAAGGGTTGATATACATACAGACACATGCATATACACAGCTTTATACACCATTTAGTATAAATAAACCATAATTTTATCCAAAGGATTAAAGCACTTTTAAACTTTGTGGTTATTTTTGAAAATACACGGTTTTTATTTTCATGCCCTAACCTAAACTATGAGCACAGTTGCTCTCATTAGAAGAATGGAGTGCTGTTCAGAATTTCGGACCCTACAAGAGAGAGTAGATAAAGACCCCATCCTGTTGAAGAGAGTCGTTAAGATTTTGGTTTTTGTTTTAAGGTGCAGAGGAGGCTCGCGGTCAGTCTGGGTGTTACTGCAGAATTGCAGTCCCAGCTTAGTTCCCTGAGAGTCCAAATTTATTGTAAGAAAATGCTGGCAGACATTTTAGACTTGAAAAATGACTACCAGTCCCGGTTCAGGCTAAATTCATTCTAAATTTGTTCTGCTGATTTAGATGTTTGCAAAGGAGGAGGAGGGACGGGTTAAGCTGCCTTTATTGAATTCATGTCGTGCTCCAGATAAGAAGCTGTGCGCCTCTCCCAAAGCTGATGTTGTGTTCCTCCCTGGCTTTGCCTTTTGGCTGAGTGCACGGCTAAGCACAGAGAACGCCTTACCCCAAGTCCTAAGAACCCGCTTCCTGAAGCACTGGTTCACTTGGCATTTCCCCTTGGATGCTTCAAAATGCCTGCCCTTCAAGGCAAGTGGCGTGTCAGGCCCACTGTGAATCACCCCGATTAGTGGTTCCAAGGCGCATTCACATAGTGGGATTGCAGTACTCAAATGTCCTTCCACTCCTGCCCCCAACTGAACTATGCTAACGAAGGGAAGAGGACTTACCAAGTGACTTTGTACAATCATATTAGCTGCTTTTTATATTCTTCTAGACTAGAAGATGAAAGAAATTGGCCTTCTTCCATTTTTCTTTCTGGCGGTGAATCTAATTCCTTCAGCTTAGAAAAGAGGGACCCCAGAGGATTTTTTTTTTCTCACAAGGCTGGCAACGAGCCGAATGGCTTGGGTGCTGCTTTAGATAATCAGTAGAGGCCCTGGCAGGGCTCAGGCCTAGAGGAGCCTGTAGGGAATAAACACACTTCTTGGGAGAAGCTCAGGGAATTGGCAGTGTTAAGGATGCCAGAGACCCCAGCTCACTGGGATAGAGAATATGGGATCCTTGTGACTTCAGGGACTCAGCACTGGCCCTCAAGATGCCACCATTTCCAATGTGATCTGGTACATCAGCGCGCTCAGGGCCCGGCCTACCTGAGCCTTATGAGAGCCTAGACTCTCCCTAGGGTGCCTCCACCTCGATACTCTGATCTACATGAAATATTCAGTGAGTGGGAAGTGCTGTTCCGTGTTAATACTGAGCAATTGTCTAAAGAGCTTGAGCATGTCATACATTTACTTTTTAGTATTTTTTAATGACTCGCTTTTATGGCATATGCGCAGGACTTCACTAAAGAACCTGAAGCACGCAAACAAGCGGAGGGGGAGGGAACGAGTTTAAGGTCTGCTCGGAGGTGCATCGGCATCAGCAGAGCCGGGTGTCCAGTGAAGAGGGGCTATCTGGGGCAGGGCAGAGAGAAGCATCCCCAGGAGAGCCTTCATCATGCTCAGGTTACAGCTCCCGGTACGGGGAGGTGTCCTGAGGTTACACAGGTAAAGAGGTAACCTGTGAAGCACTCTGCCCTCCTGAACTTTAAAACCAAAGCTTGAAATCTGAGGCTGATCCATCACCATTGACGTGTAGCCGAGAATCTGACCTGGGCCAACTGTCCAGTCAGCTAACAGGCTAGAGAGATGCACCTCCAGGCTTGGGTGCACTGAGGGATGTCAGCTCCTCCCTGCACTTCGGGTACAGCCCCACCTGGGCGCCAGCTCCACAGGCCAGCTGCGAGCCCGTGAGGCCCAGCTGCCCCGCAGCGGGCTGTCCTCGAGCTGTGGGCCGTGCACCAACTCTGTGTTCTGGTGCCCAGCTCAAGACTGCTCCAGGCTCTGCTGTGTCTAGGACAGAAAGCAAAACCGTTGTCCCAGACAGAGCCAGGCTATACGCTTGGTTGCCGGGAAGGCCCTCAGCTTCACCCTGGATGGGAATCCTGTTTCCAGCAGTAGCACTTGAGTAACTTGAACTCTCTGAGCCTCAATCTCCTCTTCAGTAAAATGTAAACTCTTCTGCAAATATTGAGTGCCTGCTCCTTCACAGGTGCTGCCTTAGGTATTGGGGACACAGTGGGACCAATGGGGACAAGACAAACAGGACTCTGCCCTCATGGAAACAAACCTCATAGGGTCTTAGAGGATCCATGAGATTACGTGAAATGCTTGGCATCTTGTCTGACCCTGGTGGGTGCTCACTCCAAGTGAGCTCTAATGAATTTCCCTCCAAAGATGGTAGAAAACTTTTTTAAAACATGCCCTTTCGCACCTCGGTCTTTGCACACAGATGTCTCTCTGTCTGGAAGACCCTCCCTTGCTCCTTTTGCTTAGCTAACTCCTGTTCCTCCAGTTCTCAGGTTAGATGTCGCTTCCTCAGGATCGCGCCTCCCTGCCCAGGTCCATGTTTAGGTTGTGCATTATCATGGCAACCGGCACTCTACTTTGAGTTATTCATCACTTTGGCAATTACTGCTTGTCTAATGTCTGTGTTCCTGACTAGACTGTAAACATGGTGTGGACGGCAGCCTTGTCTTCCCGCAGTTTCCGCACCTGGCTTTGAGAATCTGTATAAACATCTGACCGTCCAACTGGCCAACATGTGAAGATGTTCCGCTCTGATGAGAAACGTACGCTGGACCTGAAGGAAGAGAACCAGGTCTGTCAGGAGCACATGGGCCCTTTATTTCCTCCCTCTTTTCTCTCTCCTAATATGAAAAGGAGAGACAGGTAAAAGAAGATTGGAAAAACAGGCCATGCCCTGGGCAGCCCCATATCTCCTTGGAGGCAATCAGGTTCAGAGGAGACCACATTTGGTTCCCCACTGTTAATAAGCATTTATCTATAACCACTCCGGGCTCTGCTGAGAACAGGGCAGTAAGAGTCCTTTTGAGGCCACAGTCACACCCCTTGTCTCTTCTCCCATAACCAGGAAGCATCATTTAAAGGAAAAGGTGTTGTCTTGTGTAACTGTAAATAGAAGCCTGAAAAAATGACATCCAATGCCACATAATTGGAACGATGTCAGCAGCAGAAATATAACCATGTTGACTTTTCACTCTGTCACCCCATATAAAAGACGCCTCCAGCTTCAAGGTACCTCAGTATGTTGAGAAAGAGACTCCGGCAAACACAATTACATGTGACTCACTGGAAATGTTAAATGTTCTTGCTCTTTTGTTCCTGTGTGATTTCACAGAGCAGCAATGTGACCTGACTCCAGTGGTTTTCTATTGGCCAGAATCCAAGTCCTCTGGGCAGTGCTGGACTCCCTCCCACGAGCATTCCTACAGGCCCACCACATGGAACTGCACTGCATAGACGAAGTGCATAGACGCCCCACCTTTCCAAACCTCCATGCCTTTGCCCATGCTGCTCTTTCAATCATAAGTCCCTTCTTTCCATATAAATATGGAAGCTAGACCTATCT